>CM077005.1:99190615-99393468 GCA_039090855.1 Macrothele yani
TAAATTCGGTCACGGCAACAGAAACCAGTGTGGAAATACTTTCGTAGAGTTTGCAGAGGCAGAAGGGTTTTTCATCTTGAACTCCTTTTTCAAGAAAAAGCCACACAGGAAATGGACATGGAGACATCCAAATGGGACGACAAGTGAAATTGATTTTATTATGTGTAACAAAAAATTCGTCATAGAAGACTGCAGTGTGCTAAACAAGTTCAACACAGGCAGTGACCATAGATTGGTGAGATGTAAGATGCACCTCAACACTAAACTCGAACGTAGCAAGCTCATAAGACAAACAAAATGTATTGACATAACCAACCTTAAAAAACACCATAATACCTTCAAATTGGAACTGAAGAACAGATTCTCTGCTTTAGAAGGCCTAACATCGGAAGAAGTGGATATTTCTGAAGTTAACAGAAAAGTAACCAAAGCTCTTATGGAAACAGCAACAAAATTAGCTGGGTCTAAGAACAAATTGCATGTGAACAAATTATCAGGAAAAACCAAAATGTTGATGCAAAAATGAAGAGTGATGAGGACAACTAAAGAAGATGTGACTTCCAAAGTGGAATATATAGAGCTATGCAAGACAGTACGAAAAAGTATCACTGAAGACGTAAGGAAATTCAACTGTGAACTAGTAAGGAAAGCAATTGAAAACAACCAAAGCCTAAAGATAGCAAAGGGACATCTCAGTGAGGGGAAAAAACAGATTATGGCACTGAGAAAAGAAGATGGTTCTGTAACAAGAAATAGAGGCGAAATTTTTACAAGAGTGAAAGATTTCTACTCCAAATTATATGAAAGGGATGATACATGTACTCTAGACATCATGAAAGGTACCAGTACCAAAGTTCTTCCAGTCCTTCCAGCAGAAGTTGCACATGCAATCAAGAACATGAAGCGGGGAAAAGCTCCAGGAGAAGATGGAATTACTGTAGACATCATACAAGAAGCAAGTGGAGAAATCGAAACAGTACTCGCCCAAATTTTCACTCGATGCCTTAATGAAGGGAAAATTCCTGAGGATTGGAACAACGCTACAATGATCTTGCTACATAAAAAAGGTGACATTGAGGATCTCAGGAACTACAGACCTATCAGCCTCCTATCAGTGGTTTATAAAATCTTCACTAAAGTTCTTTCACACCGCTTGAAGGTGACACTGGACATGACTCAACCGAGAGAACAAGCTGGATTCAGGAGTGGCTACAGCACAATAGATCATATCCACGTACTGAGAGAACTAATTGAAAGAGTGAGGGAATATGAACTTCCATTGTGCATGGCTTTTATCGATTATGAAAAAGCCTTTGATTCGGTGAAACCATCAGCAGTTGCAATGGCTCTGAAATCCTGCGGTATTGAAGATGCATACATTAATATTATTAATAACATCTATGAAAATGCAAGTGCAAAGATTCGGCTGTTTGAAAATACAACACACATAAAAATTGGAAAAGGAGTGAGACAAGGTGACACCATATCTCCGAAGCTCTTTAATGCCACATTGGAAAATGTCTTTCAATCACTGAACTGGGAAAACAAAGGGATAAAGATTAATGGAGATTATCTAACCCACCTTCGTTTTGCTGATGACATAGTCATTTTTGCAACTACCCCATCAGAGCTGCAGAGTATGATCCAGGAACTTGCTGACAAGAGTAAAGAAGTGGGATTAAAAATGAACTTTCAGAAGACAAAAGTGATGTACAATGCTTTTACAAGAAATGAAGATTTATCGATTGATGGAGAAAAGCTGGAGATAACAGACACGTACGTTTATCTTGGACAGCAGATATCAAGTGAGGGTCACATTGGTGAAGAAATTAATCGGCGTACAAAACTTGCCTGGAGAGCTTTTAGAAGAAACAGCATAATTTTCAAGAGCAATATGCCATTATGTCTTAAAAGAAAAGTGTTTGATCAATGCATCCTTCCAGTGCTTACGTATGGTGCAGAGACGTGGACCTTAGCTAAAAGAGACATACAAAGGCTGCAGACAACTCAAAAAAGCATGGAGAGGTGCATGCTTGGTGTAACCAGGAGAGATAAGAAGAGGAACACGTGGATCCGAAAAATGACAAGAGTGGAAGACATCATGATCAGAGTTAAATCCCTGAAATGGCAATGGGCTGGACATACTGCCAGAAGAACAGACCATCGATGGACAGCCGAAATTTTAGATTGGATTCCAAGGGACAGGAAAAGACCCAGAAGAAGAATACATGGAAGATGGGTGGATGAAATTCGAAAGTATGCGGGAGTGACATGGAGGAGACTGGCACAAGACAGACCGTTGTGGAGGAAACTTGGGGAGACCTTCGTCCAGCAGGGGATTGATAATGGTTGACAATGATGATGATGATGACTTAATTAAAAGTCTAGATCATGGCGGATTAAAATATCCTAGAGAAATTGTTGTTTCAATTATTGTTCATAGCTATGTTGCTCTGACTCAGCTTCTGTCAGCAGAGTTGGAAAATATATTTTTAAGAGTTTCCAACCAGTATGCATTCTCATGCCGGGTGGTTTTAAACACTTTAAGAGCTGCTGAAATCTTTTTACTTGAAGATTTATGTGAAAATGGGCATGCAGTTGAATATGTCATGACACTAATTGTTTCAGCTGCAACAAATATATTCCTGAAAACCTACTGCAGAAAAACTAATGATTCATTAACTTCCCAGAAATTAAAGAAGCAAAAAAACCCCAAAAGCACCAGCACAAGTAGTCAATCATTAGCTGGTGGTAAAACAAGAAAACTTCAGACTCTTATGTCATAACTTGTTTCTAGGTATCTTATGTGGTATCTCTAGCACTGAATACACATAACTGTAAAGTAATTGTACAAAGGCTTTCTTATGCATCGTATGATAATGACCAAACATTTTAGTAAGTGAATGGAATAAATTTCTATTTCTATGCAAACATTTTACAGAAAAAGAGAATGCTAGTAATGTTTACGCTCTTTAATTGGTCCATAAACTTTCAGCATATTAAGAGTATGTGATGCAAGAATTCATAAACGGGAATCCTTTCTTGTGCTCATTGCTATAGAACAGTTCTAACATTCATATTTTGAATTCTTTTCTGGCTACTAGCACAAAAACCAGTTTCTCCACATGAATACTTGTATTCTTTCCTTCTAGTGTAACTAACACAAACGTACATAGAAGCACTGGTATGCTGTAGTGTTCTTGGTAAATTTATGGACCAAAACTACTTCAGTATGATAGTGCTTCTGTAAGAAGCACTATCATACTGAAGTAGTTTTGGAATGTTCGCATACTGAAGTAGTCATACTGAATGTTCGCAATGTGTCTATGGTGTTGAATTTTCCTTTTGCCCCTGCGAGTGCCATCGGAACTTTATTTAGGGACACTAGTGCAATAGGTTTTTTGCCTAAATATATATGGTTCATATACTTTTCTTTAAAAATGCTTTCAGCTAATTTGCTTTTTCCTCTTATGTTTTTCCAATGATATCAATGCAACATAAAATTTTCTACGATGTGTTAACCAGCTCATGCATTGCAGCATTCGAATTACCCAGTGGTCCACTGGCCAGTAAAACTTCAGTCAGGCCACTGAACTATTGATTTTACTGGCAAGGATGGCCAGTAAGATTTTTTTTTTTTTTTTTTTTCTAATTTGTCACAAGTTAAAAAATGAATTTCTGTTTCTTTTACCTTGCTGTACGGTTTTCTTCTTAGGCTGCAAACTAATGATAGGTTTAAAAACAAGCATTGGATATAATTCCATTGAAATGATACATTATTTTCTACATATATTGTAAATGTTCTTAAGTTTGTTTTTTATTAATTCTTTTACGGAACAATGGGCATTTTTGTGGACCAGTGGTTTGCAAATTCTAGTGAGTGGTCCGCTGGACCAGTAAAATGTTTATTTCTAATTCTAACACTGCATTGTGTTTCAGAATGCAGATGTAAGTAGTTAAAGTAAAAAGGCAAAACTGAAAATGGAGGTCATGTGTTTAAAAAAGGGATTTGTAACACAAAAATGTTTCTATTTCTAAAAGAAATAGCTTAAGCACTTCTAGAAATGCATATAGAAAAGCTGCCTTTATCATGCATGTTAACTGCGACTAGTCACTCTTGAGGTTTGTTTTGGATACTGTTCAATTGCATCACACAAATGTATGGCATAAAGTAAAAGTATGCATGCATTATAATATGCTTTAATTCTTAACTCATATTATCTGGGGAAAAATTGTTTAGGTATATTACACATAAGTGCCAAAAAACTTTTGCAATTCCACTTGCTGTGTACCTAATATGCAAAGTTCTTACCTTCTGGTATCACATGCTGAATATAATACTGTGTGTAATGCTTCATTACAAAGAATATGTGCACCTACATTTATCTAAATGTATTGCATATTCATGCCATGCAGATGTATAGTTCCTTTTCATATAGACCTTCTTTGAACAAATGGCATACTGATATACACTATTTCCACTTGAGACCCCCATAGAAGCTTTATGAAACTGGTACTATGGGATTTTCATGAATATATCTATGCATCTGTATATAAAGAAATTTGCGTGCAGTTTGTGAACATTATGTTTTTACACGGTGTGGTTTAAGGTGTTTTAAAAGCAAATGAAATCATGAACATAACGATGTGTATAAAAATGAGTTGGCAAAGCAAGAAAACTTATTGTGTTTGTCATATTCTGCCTTATAATTTTGTTATCGTAATGATAACATTATATGTAGGGAGCAATTTTCTAGAGACACCTTTGTATTCTAAAAATGGTTTAATGTGTGTGTGTGTTCCCACTCCCCATGCAGACCTAGCTGCAAAAGAGATTTCTTTACCAACTGTTTTTTTTTAGCAGTACCAACATTTGCTAGTGGCCTTATTTTTTACTAGTAAATTGCATTATCTATTAGCAAAAGTTTATTAACATCATACAAAAGAAACTTTAACATGTCACCCTCCATTAGTCAACCTTGACAAATTTTGATTTCACTTCTGTAACTGTCACATCGTAAAGCTGAAAAGATTACAAATATTTAGATACAACTCACCTTTTCATGACCTGACAGATTAATTCTAACAATTTAATTTGAATGTAAATATTTAAAAAAACATTTTTTATTTAATTTTATTCACAAAATTTAAGAAAACTATTCAAAATCTTAAGTTATTTTTCGTATGGTTTACGATTTGGGTTTTTCAGGTCTTTTCATCATACCACTTTAAAACAGCAGGCCTAGGGTCAAACTTGTCCTTGGACTTGAACTTGACTTCCCTTGATAGGGCAGTGGTTATTTTACAGTGTTTTGTATCCCTTTTATGTTCGTTGATTCTAATTCCAAATGAATGTTAAGTCATTCCGATGTAGTGTCACCTAGATCCGTCCGGATATTGTAGTGGGATTGCATAAACACCTGCCTCATTGAGAAGAGGAGGCTTATCAATATCTCTCTTAAGCATCATATATAAAGATGCCGGAGGCCTTATGCCGACACCAAAGCTCATCCTCTCAAGTGTGTTTTTGAGTTGATTGGAAACTTTTGGTATGTAGGGAATAGAGCCCGGGTAGCAAAGTTGTGGCATAAAAAGATTGACATGGCTGGTTCTGGCTTTTTCAATAAAGTTATGCATCTGGTTCGACATATGTCCTGCCTCAGTGGCCAATTCGACTATGCTTTTTAATTCCAATTCTCTAGAACGAACATCGGAGGAGACGGCGAAGGCTCTTTTAATTCGAGAACGGAAGAAGGCCGTGTTCTAATCATCAGGGCAGAATGAACTGCGGAGCATCAAGTTTGGAACGGAGGTCGGTTTATAATAGAATTCCGTACGAAGGCAATTGTCATGCGATTTTCTCACTAAGATGTCAAGATAAAGTAAGGTACCACTGCGCTCAAGCTCCACAGTAAAATTGATCATAGATTTGTGGAATGATATCAAGAAATCAGCTTCATTCTCCACACCCAAATCTACTGCCATTCGCGAAACCTTGGAAATCTTTCTCAGCAATGGAGCTTTAGAGGATTTAAAAGGTTGCATCACGCAAGGAATAAACAACTTACAACGGGTTTTTTAGGAGTCTTTGGAAAACGCCATCAAAAGAGCAAGGATTGTTAACACAGTGGATGTAGCTATTTATCAAATGTTCTTCACACATAACATAATTAAATTTCCATGAGTAAATTTAATACCATTTTAGTTACCTGCTTATTACATTTTCCAAAGTAATAGGTGAAATGAATATGATCATTACTTTTACATCTCTTTGTAACATGTGTATCATGCGTTTGAGCCACGGTAAAAAAACAAAAAAATCTTATATTTGGTTGTGATATTGATATTACTGTATTGATATGAAATTTATGGGAAATTAATTAATGCTGTGTTTCTGACCAGGGTACAAAATATTCATTAAATATTTGTTGTTTTATTGCTTTAATTATTTGTTGTTTTGGGGTTTGGGAGAATCCATGTAAAAATATTATGTGAATACTTGTGTAAGTTTTGTAAAAGTTACTTGTAGTGTCACTTAATTTCACTTCTATTATTCTGTTCTGTTTCTTCATTTTTTACTGTTTTGTTGCTTTAAATATATGTTGTTCTTGGGTTGGGTAGAATCCACATAAAACTATAAATTGATTCTGTTCTGTCTACTAAAAATAGCCCATAAGAGGTGATGTTCAAAATCGGGAAGGTCTTAATTACAACATCAGTTAGGCCTAAATACAATATCAAACACACTAGTTTTAACATGTTTGTAATAAACACAGTTTTTACATTGGTCGGATACCATTAACTGTTCCCAGCTGTTATAGTACCATAGTAGTTTTTTACATTTTTTACATCATGTGCATGCAGAATGTGTTTTATAGTGTTATATGTTGCAAATACCATTTTAGGACATGTAAAACGTGTGATTTGTTTTTAAAAACCACATAACTCTACTAATATAAAGCTTGATCTGAGATTTATCTGAAACCTTAAGTGTAATTCTTGCAAAGCATTGCGTTAAAAAAAAAAAAAAACTACATTTCTGACCAGGGTAAAAGAAATCAACACTGAGATATCTGCTGTTGCGTGTTTTGGAAGCAAACATTTAATTAAATAACTTGTTAGAACAATGTATTTCATAAATTCAAAGTAATTAATTGTTAGTCATATTTTGGAAGTACTCAAGTTTTGCAGATTGCTTATTTGTTTGGGAATTTATTTTTAATGTATCTTTTTAACATTACAAAGTGTTATAGTAGAAAAAAACATATAGATTTAAGTTTCCATGAAGTGATACACAGAATGTAGAAGTATAAATTTTCATGTGCAAGATCAAATCACTGGGGAGTTCATAGTGTGTTTCAGTTATTTCTTGATGTAACTCTTGCATGCAAACTTACAACCTACATTTATCCATTTATTTGTTCTATGTGAATTGCATTTTTTGTATTATTGTTTATTTGTAAATTTGTCAGATAAGTATGTACCACTGTCATAAACGAGGAAAATGTGTTTATGAAACACTGTGATCGCATGGTTGATTTTGAATTTTCTTCCTTAGTTTGCAAAGTGCTTATCCACTGGTCTTGTCTTTAGTACTATAAAAACTTAATAAAAACCTTGATATCTGATTGTGCCAATATACTGTACTGATGTAAAATTTATTTCAAGACTTTTTTTGCAAAATAAATGCTGTGTTTCTAAACAGGATATCAAAAATTTGCATTGAATAGTTATAACTACATGGGGGGGGAGAGTGAGAATATCAATGTAAAAATATTAGAATGTGCATGTAACTTCTACAAAAGTAATTTGACATTGCTCAGTTTTGTATTTATCTTGATGTTGTGTTATGCAATAAATATTTGAAAACCATATATCTGTGTACAGGATTTATTTGCATTATGTTTCTTATATTTAAATGTGAGAATTAGAACCTGAATATTTTTAAAGAGAAAATGCTTTTATAGAACATAACTTGGATAATTTTCAGCTTGTCATGTGTAGGTTTCACTTTTAGTGTCACTTTGCTTTGCTGCCATCTTAGGTATTATTAGCTTGATTGTAAATAAAGTGTAATGAGGAGATTTCAAAAGCCTTTTTCCACCGATGTATGAGCATTCTTTAGAAGTTTTCATTTCTTTCTGCAAGAAGCACATTGAAGAGAGAGAGAGGGTGGGGGAGTACTTATATATAATGAAGAAACACATTTGTTTGTTGATGCTTCTGTTTTCCATTTTTTGTGGGAGTCTGTTAATGTAACTTTATTTTTAAATACACAAGAGTTGAATAATAATGAAACGCATATAGCGTATGAAATCAGTTTATTTTTGTGGTGTAGTCAGCACAAATATTCGCCAAGCTTTTGCACTCCACTCCACGGCATTTTTATGTCTACCATTGCCTTGAAAAAGCCTCCCAGTGGAGTGCGAAAGCTTGGCGAATATTTGTGCTGACTACACCACAAAAATAAACTGATTTCATACGCTATATGTGTTTCATTATCAGTCTATTAATGTGTTAATTGATATTTTCAATATCTGTTTCAGTTGAAAAATGAATAAAAAGTTTGCTTTACAATATACTTCTGGAAAAATTGAACCTTTTGTGCATTACAAAATTGGAAAAAAAAAAAAAAGATTTGCGATAAATTCAAAGATATCCAAATTAATACTTTCCATGAACATTTAACAAATAACTTTTTCCTCAGTGATTTTGATTTTTTTTTAACCTTCTAGAAGTAGTTGCAAGATTTCAGCACACTTCCACACTTCTTACCGTAATTTTAGGAAATATACTCACCAAATCGGAAATTTTGCTTTCACGTTCGTTACGTAATTAGATAAGGTTGGGTTTTTTAATAAATTGAACGCGAAGGGAATTTCTAAAAGTTTTAAGTGAAGTGATGTTCATACAGTCCTACCAATTTGCCATTCACGCACATAAAAATAAAATCGTAGTTGCAAAAATGCCTAACATTTTTATGGGCTTTTTTTTTTTTGTTTATAAAAATGCTGGGCTTTTGATGTTATACGTGAAAAAACTATTATGTTTGTGTTTCTTTAGCTAAATTGAAGATTAAAGGGAAAACTTCCTGGAACATTTATTTTTAAGACCATTACATGAAACCCTTTCGCAGCACAAGAGCAAAGCTTCGGAATTCCCCGATTTGTAGATATCATTGTAGGAAACAGAAAAAAATGAAAGCTAAGGATGTAATCTTTTGACGTTATTTAAGGATAAAAAATACAGCAAAAAAAAAACGGTCGATTTATTGTGGTATGCATGAATTATTCCGTATCGCACTCGCAAAAATATTTCTCAGCGTAAGCACCATGGGTTCGACGCCGTTTTCAGGAGCTTCGAGTCGTGTCAGCCAGTCGGCCGTGGGTCGGCCCGCTAGCTCTGACGTCACAGACCTGTTCGGGTGCTTTCTTACTCTCCAGGGGGTTTGGGCTGGGTGGGTGGGTGGGTGGGTGGGGGGAGTCTTCACACTTATCAGAGTTGCTATAAACATCCTGTCCATTGAGTGCCCTAGGGAAAAGCAGTCTTCTTACGCAAATGAAGCCTGTAAGGGAAGTTTTGACAAGGAACATGAGATCCGTGTGAGATAAACGTACGAGTCAAATTTCATTAAACAGTGCTTTGATAACAATAACCAGTGATTTTAACATGGTTGTAAATATGTTCGTTTGGGTTTTGGAGATTCGATAACATTAAGTGGTTGATAATATTAACCGTGATCACATCAAGCAGTGCCCACTGTAGTACCTTTTGAACAAAATTAAGCTGCTTAGTAAGTAGCCGACTTTGTATATACAGCTGGGAATGTCTACATTGTTCAATATTTTAATATATTTTTAATCCTCACATAATTTTCACTGACTGTTTTTAATCCAACTTTGATAATTTCACTCTGAACTTGATGCAGTGCAGTTTGCTATAAACTGAGGGAAGTCAAGCCTTAAACCACTGAAGCCACGTCACCAATATGACAAGTGACGTTAGATCTCACGGAAATCGTAAGTCATCGAGACTTCTAGCACTCCAACCATATGATAGTTTCGGCATACAAGCAAATTTCAGCTAGCCACCTTTTTTAATCTGTGCCTAAGTGAATAGTTCACTTGTTGCACATGAAATACCTACCTATGAAGACTTTTCAGCTAGCCACCTTTTTTAATCTGTGCCTAAGTGAATAGTTCACTTGTTGCACATGAAATACCTACCTATGAAGACTTTTCAGCTAGCCACCTTTTTTAATCTGTGCCTAAGTGAATAGTTCACTTGTTGCACATGAAATACCTACCTATGAAGACTTCCACATCGCATATGGTTTCAAGTACTTTTTTCATACTAGTTCTTTCATGACTTGCGTTTTTACCAAAGTGAGTATATAGTAAGCGTAGGAACTCCAATAGAGATAGTGGATCCCCGAAACCTCAGTGCCATCTGGCGGTGAGGGGGCAAACCAGCATGGTCACATAACAGTCCTAAACCAGTAGGAACATATTACAGATCTTTGGTTAGAAATGCACGTTTTGCATGGGATCTGGTGAATTAGTATATCAATAAGGTGAAAAAAACGTTGTCATTTTAAGGATTGTTCAATTACAGATGGGTACAAATTAAGCCTTTTTCGATTTCCAAAGCGAAAAGATCGGCAAGTGTTTCTTTGGCATTTATTTCTTTTGCAATAGTTACTTGTCATTGTTGACGAACTCACGTGGAGCTTGTGTGATAGTAAGAAATCCTACGAGCTTATTTTGAGAAACGAAGGTTGCTGTAGAAGTTTTGTTTGCAACAGAAATTCACATTTTTCAAGAATCAAAAAGAATAATTAATAAAGTATAATAATTGTAATACACGTGTGACCCTAGCTTCAGCTCGGCAGGCATGTGCTCCCACAATGCATTGCATGCATTCTGTTTTACCCCTGGCCACTGCTTCAATTGGCGCTCCAAGCAAATAATTCTTGAATCTTGAGGCTCTTGTTTTTAACATTAAGTTCCCTCGCTTAATCTTGTACTCGCTGTGGTTTTTACTTTAGATGTAACATGTGACTGTCTCCAAACTCATATTGAGTCTTTTAAAAATACTCCTGCCTTTCAACGTGCATAGAGTTTTTTAAAGCTTTTCCTTTAATTAATGCAAACAATATTTATGTTTCAGCACATTTTTACTAGTGGTGTACCATAAGATATTCCACAACAAATTTTTTTAACATCACTTCAGAGTTTATGTAAATAACTTTTCAGACAGAAATAAAATACACATGAAATGAACTATTATTCATCAAAAGAAATATCCATTCATCCCAAAAATCCAGACAAAAAGAACAAAAGAAAGTTCACGAGCTATTTCTCAAGTGGTCCACCGGGAAATATCCCAATGGACCAATCTGCTTCAGCTCGAAGTTGTTTTCACAAATAAGTTACCACATAATTAATATTGCAAAACAGAACTGCATTTCAAAATCTGCACCTCCTTCTCTCGAACTCCACTCAGGGTTCTGCCTGGAAACCTCAAAATTAAAAATGGAACTGTGTCAGGAGCAATAGAAGTCCTAACACTTCAGAAAGATCATCAATAAGTAAGTATTGAAAAAACTAGCACATCAAATAACCACTTCTATACTTCAGAATAAGAACTTACTAGTAATTGGCATGGGACTGGTCATAACAGATTCAGAACTTATTGAAAAACAATTGCCCAATACAGCAGCACTGGATCCTGGGGTGGTTGTAGCAGGAAAAAGAGAACTACTGCTTACTTGGGAAGATGTTAACCTCAGATGCTCATTTGCTCTTTTTGCAAGATGAGCCCTCATGGACTGCCCTATAAAAATAGAGTAAAGCAAAATGCTTAAAATTCCAAATAATTCATCATCATGTAAAAAGAAATAAACATGTCACAATTCACGCAAAAAGCTTTCCAACTACTAATGGTTCGGAAACCACGTCACCACTATGACAAGTGACTACAAGTAACAGTTCCTAATTCACTCTTAGTATGTAATAGTTTTGGCCTTGGTGACTATCATGTTCTATGATAAATCTCCCCTCTGCTGGGAAGTTTTACAATTAGGATTGTTGATGTGACCACTCAAGATGTGTTGAGCTGAGCAAGACTTATCACCCCATTCCTGTCACAGTAAATGGTGGGGACATGAAAGTACTAGTCTAGTTTTGCAAAATATGGGAACAACACTTTATTTATTCATTTTTCTTTTGTTTGGTGCTCAACTTCTGTCACAGTGGTTTTCCATTTCTTCTTCATATCATATGCATCACTGCTACAAGAAAGACTGACTTACAGTTCTGACTTGTTTACAGCTCTGTCACCCACGTCATAAATGGTGGTTTTGTCATGGTTTAAAGTCACCGCTACTTCTAAGGAACTGTCACTGTCATGAAGCATTCTCATGAAAAGAAAAAAATCATGTGAAACAAGTGTATGTGAACAAATCAGAATTTTTTTTTTAAATCTCCATAAGAAAAAAGTCATTTTTCTTTTTTTTTAATTTTGATGTCCACACACTGCAGCACAACCACAACAGAAATTAATAACTGCTTTACTGCATAATTTTTTTTCAAATAGGATAACTATTACTTCTTTTTCCTTCTTCATGACATAAATGGATATGCATATATTTAAGTTACAAATGTAACATGGATTCTAACACACATTGATAAATTTTTATAGTTTTATCTAAAAATGGGATTTGAACCCAGATCCGTCCCTGATGAATGATCATTAGCCAGTGCTTAGACCACTGTGCCATCGGGGCGCCCCACAACTGTTAGTCCACTACTATATCAACAAATGGGGATGTGTTTGCTTCCTCTTATGCATATTTTGTCATAATTCATAATATGGTAGAGAACTTCTGCCATCTTTTTTCATGCCCTCTTAGAAATCACTAGTTTATTCACATACAGAACCTGGTGGGGGGGGGGGGACTGCCACTGCAATAGTTTTAGACTTTCTTACATGTTTAAAAGAAGAAAGTTCAGATTTGGTAACCTCCCTCCTCGACAGCATTGCCCAGGTTGCACTTATTAGTTTCCTGTTATAATTAATAATAGTAACTTTTTAGTTCAACTGTTGACTTAACATGCTTGCCATGTATGCATTGCAAAGATTGCCTGTTCAAAACTAATTACACTGGTTGATTATCCTGTACCATCAGTTCAGGATTTGGAAGGTAAATGACCCTCCACCAATGACCATCTAAGGCTATATGGAGTACATCAGCTAACTTAGTTAGGGCCACTGGTTCTAGGGAACAGAGAAAACCAACGCACATGACAAACACTACAAGTGACACATATGGGACTCAAACACGGACCAGATGATTAACCAAATGTCCATCTATCTGACCATTTTGGCTACTGGGAAAATTAATATTTTCAACAGTTAAAGTGACATTTATGAACTTTTGATCTAAAGACAGACGTAAATCTTTGCAGATTTGAAATTCACAATAAATTTTAAATTACATGACATACATAGTTCCATACAATTTATTATTGGTATGTAGGAAACATTCAGTAATTTTGATGGACAACTCTTGTACACAACATTTACTTCCTCTAAAAATTCAATCTGGTGATCTTCCCAGCATGCAGGAGCAACCATGCAGCCACTCTGAGCACCAGTCTGAAGACCTCATTAAATTATTCAATCAGTTAATAGTGATGTGCAGTGTGTACAAATGGCAGGAACATAATTAATACAAGCTTGTGACTTGTACTTACTTGGAATTCCTCATTCAAGGGGAACATACACGAGCTCCTTTTACGAAGAATGTTTAACAGGTTTTCACTAGATGTCTCAATGAGAGGAAGATTCCTGATGATTGGAACAATGCTACAATGTTCCTGCAACATAAAATTGGGGATACTAAGAATCTCAGGAACTACAGACCCATCAACCTCCTATCAGTTGTTTATAAAAGCTTCACTAAAGTATTATCACATCACTTGAAGGAAATACTTTATATTTAACCAAGGGAACAAGCTGGTTTCAGGAGTGGTTACAGAACTACAGATTATCTCCACATACTGAGAGAACTAAGTGAAAGAGCAAATCCATTATGTATGGCTTTTATTGATCATAAAAAGGATTTTGATTCTGTGAAACTATAAGAAATTATGCATTTGAAATCTTGCGGTATTGAAGATGCATACATTACTATCAACAACATCTATGAAAATGCAAGCGCAAAGGTTTGACTGTTCGAGGACACAGCACTTATAAAACTTGGAAGGAGAGTGAAACAAGGTGACATCATATATCCCAAGCTCTTCAGTGCCATATTGCAGAACATTTTTGAATCATTGGGAAAAGGGGACAAACATTTATGGAGATTATTTAACCCACCATCATTTTGCTGAAAACACTATCATTTTTGTAAGTACCCAAATTTACAAGAACTGAAAATTTAGTGATTGATGGAGTAATTTGAGAAGTAACTGATGCCAACATTTACCTTGGATAACAGACATCAAAAGCAAGGGCCACACCGAAGAAATTAATAAGCATATAAAACTTGGTTGGTGAGCATTTGGAAGAAACAGTGCAATTTTCAAGAGCAATTTACCGTTACGTCTTAAAAGTGCTTAATCAATGCATGCTTCTAGTTCTTACAAGTTTATGGCTCAGATACATAGATCTTAACTAAAAAAAAATACTACATTGAGATGGAACAATATCTGAAAAATACTATGTCAGTAGCACTAAAACTCAACTCAGATTCTGGATTAAACAAGATATGGACAATTGGAGAAAGTGGGGGGGGGGGGGGGGCACAGCTTTAGTTGAATATTGTATCAATAATAAATGTATTCCAGATTTTGAAAATGCCAAAATTATTACAGACCAGAATTTGGAACAAATGATAAAATTCTCTCAGGCCTTGATGATTGACAAAACATGGGAGAATAAGTACAACAAAATTAACCCTATTGACATCCCATATCCCTGGAAGCAAATTATGAAAGATGAAGTAGATTCTAAATATGGAGAAAGATAAATCTGGCTAACATAATATTTGATTTGGCAGATCTCAACTCCCGTTTGATAACATGGATTTGAATCTGCATGTTGGCTTACAGCAATTCGCTAATGAGATGCTTGATGGCGCAAGTTCAACATGTGACCCCAATGATGATGTAGACAGTAGCACGACAGTCAGAGATTGGCAGTTTTCAGGGTATATCTACCCACTCCACCAGTGAAACTGCCATATAACAGCTTGATAATGGCATGAACATAAACCGAAATGCATAGCGTGTGCCTGAATATTGGACACATGTTTGTTGAACTTTGTGGAGACGTGGAATTCCGACATTTTTAACCAACTAAAGAATTATTTTTATCTTTCATCTATTTCATACTGCTGCACCAAATATTTTTAGGCGTGATCTTTTAAACATTTTAACTATCAAACTGTCTGTATATTTAAACTTGCATTTGCAATTCCTTGGCCTTGGAGTGATACAGAACTGTGTTGGGCAACAGAGCTGTGTTGAACTGTGCTAAACTGATATAGAACTGTGTTACCTTCATGACTTGTGTTGCTATTTTAGCACGTATACTGCTCGACTTGCAAAGAGCGTCAATTTCATAACTTCCACTCCCCTTTTTTAAGTTAATTTAACATTATTTGATTCTCGTGCTTTGGTTACAATAATCAGAATGGAATTTTGCTGCTCACGTGCAAATAAAATGTGAATAGAGTTTGTAATCTGAGTAATGTGTGAGTAATGCGTCTCATTTGTTTAACAGTTTCAGCACATTACAATCTACCATATTCTTATGGTTATAATAATTAAAACATTAGAATATAAAAATCATGCAGATCATGATCATAACACATCATTCAAAACTGATACAAACCTGAGAATTGTCTTTTATTTTGACAATTTTCTTCGGTTGCTTCCAGAGGTCTTTTCATGTTTTCTGCATCTTCCAAAGGTATGAACCAATCTGGGGGAAGCTTTTCTCCCTTTTTTTCCTCTTCTTTGGTTGTTTCTGAAGAGTTCATGTTGTCTAGAAAGAAAAATTCATCTAAATATTTATTTGAGCATGTCAATGAAAGTGCTTTAGAACGCCATATACAAGGTGTCCAAAAAGTAACTGTGCACTGAAAGTAACACCTACCATGTCGAATTGGCTCCTACAGGAGGTATTGGAAATGGGCCCCCACCGATATCCAGAAATGTTTGCACATGCTTCTGCATGTTGCTGAAGACCTTCCTCAGGGTATGCAATGTGATTTGTTGGATGTGGGTCGTTATTGCAGCCTGTACCTCTTGAAGTCTATGCAGATTACCTGCATATACCTCCCCCTTCAGTGCTCTCCACAGAAACAGGGAAAAGTCAGGCAGTATCATATGTGGTGACTGGGCAGGCCACAGTCCCCGGGAGATGTGCTTTCTGAAAAATTCTTCAGAAGCTGTAGTGATGTGCCAGTGGTGTGAGCAGTTGCACTGTCTTTTTGAAACCATCCTTTGTTGATTTTGATCCACGAGTTCTGATATGAATGGTTGGATAATCTGGGCACGGTACCGTTCTGAGCTAGTGGTTTCAATGAAGAAAATGGGCCAAATAATGCATGTACAAGTCATGGCATACCAAACACCAACCTTCTGGTTGTGGCTCTAGAGACACTTCTTTAAATTCATGGGGATTTTCAGTACCCCAGAGACTGCTGTTTTGGCTGTTGATGTGCCTGGACAAGGGACTATGCCTCATCTGTAAAGAAAGCCACTTCAGACAGGAACTGTTGGTACCACCTGCAGTACTGAACACGGGCCTCATGGTCTGTTTCTTTCAGCTGATGCACGACAGACACTTTGTACGGGTAGAAACGCAGCTTCCTTTTCAGAATATTGTGGGTTGTACTCTTTGGCAGATTACACTGTTGTGTCAGCCACCTCATGGACTTGAGTGAACTCCTCTGTATCCTGTCCTGGATATCCTGTACGGCCTCACCTGCAATGGATAGTGTACGGGGAGGGGGGGGTGTCCAGAACACTGCCAGTTTTCCGAAACCACTTTGCTATGAGCTGACGTACCGCATTACGATGGGGGGTGGGGGGATCTGCATCATGAAATTTCCTAGTGAACTGTTTTTGCACTTCATCCGTGTACTTGTCAGGCCCCGGGCTTAGATGATTGGCACCCTGGGCAAAGTAAATTAAGGCACCCCCTTTCCCTTAACTTGTCCCCTTGGTAATATGTAGCACTCATGGGCTTTTTTAGCACGTCTTTTGTAAAAAAAGATTGTGCTTCTGTTATCGGTTTGTCCGTCCGTCCGTCTGTACCCACGATATCTCTGCAACTATTAGTCCGATTTGAAAAATTCTTTTTGCATTCGGAAGCTTGAAATATGCAAATGATGATCCTTTATTTCGTTGTTGTTTGTTACGATGTACAATTTTGCCGGTAGAGGGCGTAAATGCAGATGATGTGGAATTCAAAAATACGTTTCATTCCCCATATTTGCTTCTAAACATCCGATTGAATTTTTTTTTTTTTTTATCTTTCGATTCCATTTATGTGGAAGAGTATTTTAGATATAGTTACTTTTTCAAATTACGCATAGATTTTCTGCTAGGAGGTGTAAAAGTAAATTACATTTTTCCCGATAACTCTTTTTCTAAAAACTCCGATTTGAATTTCTTTTTCTTCAGCGGATACATCTTCTGATGGAAAATCTTTTGCATATAATTTCAAATTATTGGTAAAGAATACTTTGGCCACCAGGGGGCGTAAGTATTAATTTTTGCTTCTGATGTATTTGCCCTAAAGTCGGAGCTTCTAAAATATAGTTTGAAAAATTCTTTCGTTCACTGATGCCACTCACATCGATAAACCTTTTTGGAATATTTTCTTCTTAAAATATTGCACAGTTTCTCCGCCAGGGGGCATAGATGTACATCTTATTTTTGTCGATATCTCTACTTCTAGGAGTCCGATTTGAAAAATTCCTTCTTTGTTGGATAGTGTTTTCCGTGTGACATGTTTATCACATAATTTCAAAATTTTCAAGTAATTCATAGACTTTCCGTTAGGGGGCGTAGCCGTAAATTGCGTTTCCCCCTATATCTCTGCTTCTAAATCTCCGATTTGAAAAATTCTTTCTGCACCGCATACAGCTCCTGATGGGAAATCGTTTGCACATAATTTCTAATTTTTGTAAGAAATGGTTTGGCCACCAGGTGGTGTAAGTCTTAATTTTCGCTTGTGTTGTAATTGCAGCAAAATATGAGCTTCTAAAATCTCGATTGAAAAAAAGTCAGTTGTTGTCCGATACTACTCGTGTCGACAAACCTTTTAGGAAAATTTTCTTCTTGGAAAAATGCATGGTTTCTACTTCAGGGGCCGTAGATGTGTATCTTATTTTTGTCAATATCTGGATTAAACAAGATATGGACAATTGGAGAAAGTGGGGGGGGGGGGCACAGCTTTAGTTGAATATTGTATCAATAATAAATGTATTCCAGATTTTGAAAATGCCAAAATTATTACAGACCAGAATTTGGAACAAATGATAAAATTCTCTCAGGCCTTGATGATTGACAAAACATGGGAGAATAAGTACAACAAAATTAACCCTATTGACATCCCATATCCCTGGAAGCAAATTATGAAAGATGAAGTAGATTCTAAATATGGAGAAAGATAAATCTGGCTAACATAATATTTGATTTGGCAGATCTCAACTCCCGTTTGATAACATGGATTTGAATCTGCATGTTGGCTTACAGCAATTCGCTAATGAGATGCTTGATGGCGCAAGTTCAACATGTGACCCCAATGATGATGTAGACAGTAGCACGACAGTCAGAGATTGGCAGTTTTTAGGGTATATCTACGCACTCCACCAGTGAAACTGCCATATAACAGCTTGATAATGGCATGAACATAAACCGAAATGCATAGCGTGTGCCTGAATATTGGACACATGTTTGTTGAACTTTGTGGAGACGTGGAATTCCGACATTTTTAACCAACTAAAGAATTATTTTTATCTTTCATCTATTTCATACTGCTGCACCAAATATTTTTAGGCGTGATCTTTTAAACATTTTAACTATCAAACTGTCTGTATATTTAAACTTGCATTTGCAATTCCTTGGCCTTGGAGTGATACAGAACTGTGTTGGGCAACAGAGCTGTGTTGAACTGTGCTAAACTGATATAGAACTGTGTTACCTTCATAACTTGTGTTGCTATTTTAGCACGTATACTGCTCGACTTGCAAAGAGCGTCAATTTCATAACTTCCACTCCCCTTTTTTAAGTTAATTTAACATTATTTGATTCTCGTGCTTTGGTTACAATAATCAGAATGGAATTTTGCTGCTCACGTGCAAATAAAATGTGCATAGAGTTTGTAATCTGAGTAATGTGTGAGTAATGCGTCTCATTTGTTTAACAGTTTCAGCACATTACAATCTACCATATTCTTATGGTTATAATAATTAAAACATTAGAATATAAAAATCATGCAGATCATGATCATAACACATCATTCAAAACTGATACAAACCTGAGAATTGTCTTTTATTTTGACAATTTTCTTCGGTTGCTTCCAGAGGTCTTTTCATGTTTTCTGCATCTTCCAAAGGTATGAACCAATCTGGGGGAAGCTTTTCTCCCTTTTTTTCCTCTTCTTTGGTTGTTTCTGAAGAGTTCATGTTGTCTAGAAAGAAAAATTCATCTAAATATTTATTTGAGCATGTCAATGAAAGTGCTTTAGAACGCCATATACAAGGTGTCCAAAAAGTAACTGTGCACTGAAAGTAACACCTACCATGTCGAATTGGCTCCTACAGGAGGTATTGGAAATGGGCCCCCACCGATATCCAGAAATGTTTGCACATGCTTCTGCATGTTGCTGAAGACCTTCCTCAGGGTATGCAATGTGATTTGTTGGATGTGGGTCGTTATTGCAGCCTGTACCTCTTGAAGTCTATGCAGATTACCTGCATATACCTCCCCCTTCAGTGCTCTCCACAGAAACAGGGAAAAGTCAGGCAGTATCATATGTGGTGACTGGGCAGGCCACAGTCCCCGGGAGATGTGCTTTCTGAAAAATTCTTCAGAAGCTGTAGTGATGTGCCAGTGGTGTGAGCAGTTGCACTGTCTTTTTGAAACCATCCTTTGTTGATTTTGATCCACGAGTTCTGATATGAATGGTTGGATAATCTGGGCACGGTACCGTTCTGAGCTAGTGGTTTCAATGAAGAAAATGGGCCAAATAATGCATGTACAAGTCATGGCATACCAAACACCAACCTTCTGGTTGTGGCTCTAGAGACACTTCTTTAAATTCATGGGGATTTTCAGTACCCCAGAGACTGCTGTTTTGGCTGTTGATGTGCCTGGACAAGGGACTATGCCTCATCTGTAAAGAAAGCCACTTCAGACAGGAACTGTTGGTACCACCTGCAGTACTGAACACGGGCCTCATGGTCTGTTTCTTTCAGCTGATGCACGACAGACACTTTGTACGGGTAGAAACGCAGCTTCCTTTTCAGAATATTGTGGGTTGTACTCTTTGGCAGATTACACTGTTGTGTCAGCCACCTCATGGACTTGAGTGAACTCCTCTGTATCCTGTCCTGGATATCCTGTACGGCCTCACCTGCAATGGATAGTGTACGGGGAGGGGGTGTGTGTCCAGAACACTGCCAGTTTTCCGAAACCACTTTGCTATGAGCTGACGTACCGCATTACGATGGGGGGGGGGGATCTGCATCATGAAATTTCCTAGTGAACTGTTTTTGCACTTCATCCGTGTACTTGTCAGGCCCCGGGCTTAGATGATTGGCACCCTGGGCAAAGTAAATTAAGGCACCCCCTTTCCCTTAACTTGTCCCCTTGGTAATATGTAGCACTCATGGGCTTTTTTTAGCACGTCTTTTGTAAAAAAAGATTGTGCTTCTGTTATCGGTTTGTCCGTCCGTCCGTCTGGACCCACGATATCTCTGCAACTATTAGTCCGATTTGAAAAATTCTTTTTGCATTCGGAAGCTTGAAATATGCAAATGATGATCCTTTATTTCGTTGTTGTTTGTTACGATGTACAATTTTGCCGGTAGAGGGCGTAAATGCAGATGATGTGGAATTCAAAAATACGTTTCATTCCCCATATTTGCTTCTAAACATCCGATTGAATTTTTTTTTTATCTTTCGATTCCATTTATGTGGAAGAGTATTTTAGATATAGTTACTTTTTCAAATTACGCATAGATTTTCTGCTAGGAGGTGTAAAAGTAAATTACATTTTTCCCGATAACTCTTTTTCTAAAAACTCCGATTTGAATTTTTTTCTTCAGCGGATACATCTTCTGATGGAAAATCTTTTGCATATAATTTCAAATTATTGGTAAAGAATACTTTGGCCACCAGGGGCGTAAGTATTAATTTTTGCTTCTGATGTATTTGCCCTAAAGTCGGAGCTTCTAAAATATAGTTTGAAAAATTCTTTCGTTCACTGATGCCACTCACATCGATAAACCTTTTTGGAATATTTTCTTCTTAAAATATTGCACAGTTTCTCCGCCAGGGGGCATAGATGTACATCTTATTTTTGTCGATATCTCTACTTCTAGGAGTCCGATTTGAAAAATTCCTTCTTTGTTGGATAGTGTTTTCCGTGTGACATGTTTATCACATAATTTCAAAATTTTCAAGTAATTCATAGACTTTCCGTTAGGGGCGTAGCCGTAAATTGCGTTTCCCCCTATATCTCTGCTTCTAAATCTCCGATTTAAAAAATTCTTTCTGCACCGCATACAGCTCCTGATGGGAAATCGTTTGCACATAATTTCTAATTTTTGTAAGAAATGGTTTGGCCACCAGGTGGTGTAAGTCTTAATTTTCGCTTGTGTTGTAATTGCAGCAAAATATGAGCTTCTAAAATCTCGATTGAAAAAAAGTCAGTTGTTGTCCGATACTACTCGTGTCGACAAACCTTTTAGGAAAATTTTCTTCTTGGAAAAATGCATGGTTTCTACTTCAGGGGCCGTAGATGTATATCTTATTTTTGTCAATATCTCAACTTCTAAGAGTAAGATTTGAAAATTTTCTGCTTTGTTGTATACAGGGATCATAGCATACTTCTGGAAAATTTTAGGTAGGAATTTTAGGACTTTTTAGGAAAATTTTAGGAGTGTATTTCAATAAAAACTAGATGTATATTTGTATACATCTAGTAAAACAACTTTGTATACATTGTTAAGAGTTTGCTTCACACCCTTCAACCATATATACTGATAGACTGCGCATGACATCAAAATTTCTGGCTCCAACATAAAATCACATGACAACAGTCAAAAAGATGGGTTACACCTGCTGTGCTTATGGTTGCCCTGAGCGATATAGTAAAGAAAGTTCTATGATTTTTCATGGGTAAGAAACGAATTAAATACCTAAGTCAATAAAGTTCAATTACTTAACCAGAAACTTGCAGCTATTGATATAAAAATATAGTAACTTAAGAAAAAAAAAATGGAATGCATGTTCCAAATTCTTCGCAAATGTTCATCACATTATAAATCACAAAATGTAAACAACCCGATCATGCATGTATATAGCTCATAAGTAAACTTCCCTGAAGAGTTTTTATTATATATGAGGCGCATTCACATAATACACCGAAAACACTGAAGTTCTGCAGCGTAAATTAGTAATCATAACAGCATTTTTACACGAAATTTGGAGTCTGATGATGACGTGCCCAATGTTTGAGCCATGGCGGCTTTGATGCAGCTATTGCCAATGCGCAGTCCATTAGTATATATGGTCGAAGTTCACACCCAAATTTTTTGCATAACGTCTAATGTCTAAAGTTTAAGTATGATTTACTTCTAATGTTCAGTTCTTATCTTTTCACGTGTTATTATCATATTCAAGTATATTTACCACATTCAAGTTTCACTTTGAACATTAATATGCTGTTGAACCAGAAGCAATTCACGATTTTCACAGTAAAGTTTTCAGGTTTCACATTAAACTATAATATCCTAAAAAGGTAATTGAAAACCAAGAACTATGTACAATTGTTCACTGAATTACTTTTTTCATATTATTGTTTTAACCTTTTCCTGATTAGCCTGTCTTTTTCTGCTTCCACCACAACTAATTTACTTTCAGTTTTCTTTATTTCAGCTGAACCTTGTATGATCAAGTTAGAGGCAACTGCTATTTCAACAGTATTTTGTTTTTCTACAGCTTTTCTCATTCTTTCTGTTCCCTCTTGAATTACTGCTAGGGAGGCTTCTTTATCTTTTTTAAGCCTATTTATTTCTGCATCATTTTCTTTTATTTTGTCATCAAACTCAGCTTTTCTTTTTTCTCTAGCTGCTTTTCCTTATTTTCCCTCTCTTTCTGCTTCCTTTCTTTTACCTTTTTTGATTATTCTTCCTTCAGCTTATCAACATACTCTTAATAAAATTTATGTGAATCACAAACACTATTTAACAAATTTCTTGTTATGGGAACTTTACTTACTTAAATAGTGTTTAATGGCCCCTTTAACTATTCTTAATGATGTTATAGTTGAGTCTTTTAAGTTAGCCTTGTCCTTCCTTAACAGAGCAGTGTTAACCGAAAATCCCCTTTCTGCATCAGCATTACCATGAGGTAAAACTAATATTGACTTGATGAGTTTAGCAAGATTTGAGTATTTTTCTTTTCCGCTAGAGTCTTTAATACTAAATATATTACGCCAGTAATGATCAATCCGCACTGGAATATGCCCTTCCTCTGAAAATTTCACTAGTTCATCTAGAGTTGGCTTATCGCAATTTAAAAGTTTCCACTCTTCTCTTACTCTATCAATTTGTTCCTCAGAAAGATGCAAAACACTTGAAATTCTGGTTATTTCCGAAAGTCCTTCAATGACTGAAAGTTGAGTTGACTCTTTCTTTGGTTCTTTTACCTTTAAAACTTCTATGTCTCTTAGCTTTTGATTGCAGAATGGCAAATTTGACTTTAAATATTTTGTGGTTGCAATTAGTGATGATCTTACATCTAAGAGAAATAATTTCTGCCTGGTCTCCTGAACATTCCTGAGGAGATTTTTTGTCTTCATACCAACTTCTAACTCCCCTAGTTTTTTCCATGAATTTTTGTTTTCAAAATCTACATTCTTTAGGTCTTCTCCAAATTTCCCTGCAATAACATCATCTTGGATAAACTGAGCCATAACATTCCTCATTAAAGTATTTAAATCAGAATATAACTGGTGTATTTTTAGTTCTTCACTCTGATAACATAATGAAAACTTTTAAAAATTTTGGTGTGAAAATGAAATTAATGCTAAATAGCAAGGAGTTAGCTCATTTTTCAGGAAACAGTGAATTCTTTTATACCTTGCCGAATGCGTAGTTGTTTTTCAAATATTTTTTGAGATAGCAAGAAGTTTAAAAAATATTCTGTAATATTTAGCCATTGATCCAAGAGCCTCTGGGCTACAGAACCAACGGTTAACCATCTGTTGCTGACATGACGCAAAAGAAATTTGGCTGTGACCAATGTTATATCCTCGACAGATTTATAATCCTCTCGTCTTGCAGCACTACTCTTTAAACAGTAATGCATATCAGTAGCAAATTCGTCAAAATCTATATTTAAGCTTGTCAAAAAATTTTTAAATGCATTACTAACAACATGCAGGTTGCAAAAACCTAGTTCCAAAGATTTCTGGCCTGTTTCTTGTTTTACAACTTCATTGAATTTGCGTAAAAGCACTTATTTACATTTGGGCTGTCCATGGTTACACAAATAATTCTGTTCAACGAAATATTGAAGGATGATAAACACATCAAGAATTTCTTTTAGCAAAATATCTGCTGTTGCATGACCCAGAAAAACGCTTGTTAGGTATCGGCAAGAAACTGAATTTATTTCTGAAGACCAGTACCTGAGATACACATCCAACTGCCGTTTCACTTGTGTATTTGTAGTTTCATCAAATGCTATAGTAACCTTTCCTGGGCTACTAGATGCAATGTCTTTTTTCAAATCCTCTTCAAAATATTTTGACAATCCATGTGATATCACATAAGCAACTTTTTTTCTTTAAGTTGCATTTTGGCTGCAATAGCAGAATCAGGAAACATTTCTTTGAAAAGTTCAACTGTTTCAGTGCATGAAACAAAAGACATTGTCCTTAGCAACTTTCATGGCCCATAATGCTTCGGCTTCAGCCAACTGTAAATCATGACTCAGTACTTCACTAATATTTGTTTTGGGCTGAAGATCCCGTCCTCCAAAGGCTTTCAGGATGGACTTATTTTGAAATTTACTTTGAAATTTCTGCAAATGTTTTTTTCCTTTATGATGCGCTTTTACTTGTGAAAAGCCACTATTACAAATATTGAAAATTTCTGAACACAATATACACTTGGCAGAAAATATTGTTTCAGTTGCAGAACACCATTCTTTCAACTTCACTCCGTCCAATTCTTTGGCGAGCCACGCATCTTGAAATTTCGTTTTGGATTTAGGCATCTTAAACACTTGTATTACTAACCAGAAATGAAAGGGAAGTACAAAAACACGTTCCAATATTGCAAAACCAGACAACTTCCCGAAATTTGGCTGCGAGGATGTCAGAAGATAGAAAAAAAAAAAAAAAAAAAAAGCAGGTCACCACTAGAGAACTGAACCTGCACACAGCACAGAGAACACCATGAAAGACGCAAAACCAGAAACTATCATACGCATCTCACGCAAGTTCAGTCAAAGCGAGTCGGAGCCGATATATATTGCGCATCGAAGGTCGCTGTCGCCGACGCACGATCGAAGGTCAATGATCACGTGCTCTACTGCCTGCCAAGATAACTCAGCTACCATCCCATCGTCATTACCGGAGGTTACGGAAAAAGACCACATGTTTCCTCTTTGCTTCCACCCACCTGCGGTTTACAATAACAAAACATCAGCAGAAAGAGGAGGTTCCACAAGGCATGTACAAAAATAAAGTACGATCTTCTGCGTGCCACGGAGTTCGTCTGCAAAGCGCAAACCAGGGGTGAAAATGACCCCTCCCCTTTTCCCTTAGATCTCTTGTTACTCTCGAAAACTGTCCGAAGGCAAAAAGTGGAGTGCCCGCCCCGAAGCAAGTGCATCTCGATGGCGTCATTTTCCCTCCCTTCAGCAGCACAGCATATAGGCTGTGTTTCTACAATAACAGGTCTTTTTACCTTACCGTAATGGTAAATTTATTGGCGTTAATAATGGCTGTATTTTTAATAAATAAGCTTACGAAAATTTTAGGAAGAATAGCAAATTTTAGGTATAATTTTAGGAATTTAAGGAGGGTCACAAAATATTAGGAATTTTAGGAGGAATGCCATCCCTGCAGTATAGTGTTTCCGATGCGAAATATTTTTCCTATAAATTCAAAATTTTCAAGTATATCATAGACTTTCCGCTAGGGGGCACAAAGGTAAATTGTGTTTTCTGCGTTATTTCTGCTCCTAAAGCTCTGATTTGAAAAATTCTTCCTGTATCGCATACAAGACCCGATGGAAAATATTTTTCACATAATTTCTAATGCTTGGTAAAGAACCGTTTAGCCACCAGGGGTCATAAGTGTTAATTTCTGCTTTTGAAGTATTTGTTGCAAAATCTGGGCTCCTGAAAACTTGACAATTTTTTTTTCTTGGACCGATACCGCTTATATGGATAAACCTTTTGAGAATACTTTCTTCCTAAAATAATGCATGGTTTTCCCACCAGGGAACGTAAAGTCACATCTTATTTTTGTCGATATCTTTGTTTCTAAGAGTTTGTAAGCTCACGATTCCATTTACAGCAATATCTGAGGGATTAAAAACCCGATTGAAAATCTTCTTTCTTTCGTCAGATCTATTGTTTTCCATACCGGTTCCATTGCCTTTGAATAGCTTTGATAAACTTAATTTGCGTCAGAACGGATTCAAAAGACGTGCTTATTACACCCGAAAATTCGGTGTCATCTTTCTTGTGTTATTATTATTATTATTGATAGACATAATAGAAATTTTAGTTAGGCCTACTATAATTTAAAAGAAAATACTTTGTAAGTATGTAAAGAAGAATTTTTATTTACAACGCAAGAGTAAAACTTAGAGAAGTAAGTATTCATAGAAGAATTTAAATTCAAGATTTTTTTCTTGCTTTGGCCTCAGCAAATCTGTCGATGACACCAGAAAAGTTTATTTGTAGTGTTACATCCTTTTCAGAGCACATTAACACTAGCGCATTCAGTTTACTGTCCACAAGAACTGATCTGTTAGCATTATTCACTCTGCTTAGGACAGAAAACCCTCTCTCCACTGTACAGTTAGTGACTCGTAAAGTAAGGAAAGTCCTTAACACAATTTCCAGGTTATGAAAAGTATTTTGGAGGTTATGTCTTATGTAACAGTACAGTTCTGGTATCATTCTCAATGTTTCTAGCTCAACGTACATCATGAAATGAGAGCACTCTTTCCCAAAATCACTATTAATGTCTTCTGGATAGCACTGTGCTAATTTTAGTGCAGCTTCCATAATATCTTGGTTTGCCACCTTAGGTGATACTAGAAAGGACAACACCTCAAAGCGATTTGTCAGTACCTCATAGGCTTTCCTCCTCCTTGCCAAGTTAGCTATCAATGAATCAATGATTTTGATAAATACACCAGTTCTGAATTTTGTTCTTGCATCTGCAGTGTCTTCAATACCTCACTCTTCATCCGCAAACACTTTAAGTTTCCTACTCTCTCTGTACTTTGGTGTTTCACATCCACAAGTAATTAAAGCAGATTTTTCATAGCATTCAAAGTCATTCCTTTTTTCATTCAAAAACCCCTCCAATGTTTGAAGTTGCTTGGTGGCTGCTACAAGATTGAGCGTTTGTTTTTGTAAATTGTTGCTACACTTACTGACGCTCTCTAAAATATCCCAGAAGACAGAAATGAAAGCAGTTTCAAAATTATGAAACATTAGCTCAAAACCTTGAACTTCCAACTGAGTTGCTGGTTTCATCGAAGAATCCTCAGACAAGTTCTGTAAAGCATTTTGAATATCCTTAAAGCCTTGTACTAAAGCTTTTGTGCCATCTTTTCTGGCAGACTAACGAGTTTCAGATAAAGATTTTACAACAGGGGTATTGTTTTTGCAAGATACTGTTTTAAAATATACCACCTGTTGGTTGATGCTGAGAAAAAAATTATAGAGCTCCTGAACAAAACTGAAAATCACTACAGCCTCAGTACAGCATTCAACAGCAGCAGATCCCACAAGATTCATTAAGTGGGCAGCACAGAGAACATATTAAGCTAGTGAATTGTGGTTTTCAATTCTAGCTTGGAGTCCTGAGTAGGGGCCAAACATGTTGATGCATTGTCATAGCTTTGTCCCCAACAAAACTTAATGTCTAAGTCCATTTCTGAAAGACAATTCATAACAGCTTCTTCTAAAGAGCTAGATGAGTTTGAATTTCTGGGGAGAAGCTTTAACAGACATTCTTTTGGAACTGCCTCAACCAGTGAGACATAACACAGGACTAAAGCCACCTGACCAATGTGAGAACAGTCAGAAGTAGAGTCAACAATGAAGGAGTAGTACAGAGCATGTTTGACTTCTTCGGGAATTTTTTGTAGTACACAATTACCCATAATATGAATAAACTCATCACACGTTTGAGCAGATAAGTACGAGACATGCCCTTTGCCTTTGTTTCCATATTTTGTAATATGTTGTGCAAGGAAGGGGTCATATTCACTTATCAACTCCAGGCATCCAAGATACAGACCATTGGTGGTAGAACCTATCTGCTGATCATTCCCTTGGAAAGGTAAACCCCAAAGTGAAAGAAATCTGACAACAGACACGATTCTTGATAGGACATCTGGCCAGTACTTAACCTCTTCTTCATACTGTATCATTAGCATGGTATCAACTTCCATGGTCTTTTTTTCCCCTAGTTATAAACAAAAGCATTTTATTTCTGTGACCAGCTGACTGCTCATGTTGTTTAATTCATTACCATGCTTCCAATCAGTGAATCCTGTTGAAAAATGTGTTTTCTTGTTCATTGGTTGCAACAGGCAACCTGGAACACAAAAAACCTTTCCAGTTGACTGAGAGAAGAGCAGCCAGTCTCTTATAAAATTTTCTCCAGTAAGGAGTGTACCTCTTAACATCTTTGCAGATAGAGTGCATTTGATATCATTATAAATACACTCAGAGCCTGAAAAATTTGACAGCAAGTTTTTATTTTGGAGGATTCTTTAAGATATTTTTAGTTACATAACTTACATTCACATCCCATGTTGCAGGATCTTCTATTGAAAATGTGTAAGGAAGTAGGACTACCATTTTGGTTTGTAGGTTAGAAAGCTCTTCATGT
Source organism: Macrothele yani (assembly GCA_039090855.1). Classification (NCBI taxonomy): domain Eukaryota; kingdom Metazoa; phylum Arthropoda; class Arachnida; order Araneae; family Macrothelidae; genus Macrothele; species Macrothele yani. The sequence continues at coordinate 99,220,019 of CM077005.1, forward strand.
TTATTTAGGTCTGCTGAGCCGGTCTACTTCAAACAAGCCGCTTCATCACATTTTGCACTCTCTTGTTGGGCCTGTACAGCCGACGACAGTCTTGGGCCTGGGCGAGAGGATTAAGTTCAGACGTTCAATAGAAGTGGATGAGGCAGAAGGGGTGGTGGTAGATGTAAAAAACTAGCCTATTTTTTGTACTTTTTTTAGTAGTTTATTTAAGTTCATCCTTCTGTCTTTTAGCAGCACGCTTTCTAAACTCAGCACCACTTAATTTCTTACTCATGTTTAAACACTCCAGCAGGCAAATATATTTGTTTTTGATTTTTGATTCTAATCAAAAATCAAAAACACACGCGGAAGCCGCACTGTGTTACATATATACACTGAAGAGCAATTGAATTAGAGATACCTGTCTAGTAACGTGTAGCACCACCTTTCGTCCTGATGACGGCAGCGATTCGTCTCGGCATGGACTCCACAAGACACCGGAAGCGTTAGGAAGCCATAAGGATCCACGACCCCAGAACAAGTTCCCACAGTTCACGAAGATTTGATGGAGGGAAGTCAGAGCCTCGAACATCTCTCTCAGTGGCATCCCAGATGGGCTCAATGGGATTGAGGTCAGGTGACCTAGCTGGCCAAGGAAGCGAGATCACGTCGGTGGAGTGTTCATCCAACCATTTGGATACAATTCCGGAGTGACGGCATGGTGCATTGTCTTGTTGCAGGATAAATACCCAGTGAGATGTTAAAGATGCACAAACAGGAGCAAATGGTCATCCAGGATATCTCGGTAATGTTGACCTGTGAGGGACAATGTCACATGTACCAGGGGTCCCATTTCAGTCCACATAAACAGTCCCCAGACGAGAATGCCACCCCCACCAGCTTGAAGAGTACCCTGCTGGAAAGAAGGATCCATCGCTTCATGTGGTTTGCACCGTACTCGTATCCTGCCATCTGCATGTACCAACGTGAATCTCGACTCATCAGTCCAGGCAACGTTTTTCCACATGTCTAGGGTCCAGTGGCGATGTCCCCGCGCCCATGCTAATCTTTGCACCCTGTGATGTGCGATCAGCAGCGGTACCCACGTGGGACAATGGCTTCTGTACCCCATAGCGAGAAGATGGTTCTGAATGGTGTGGCTGCTTACACATTTTTGTGCACAAGCGTTACATTGCAGAGTGATTTCTTGCACTGTGGCCCTTCTATCCACTGTTACAATGCAAGCTAGCCGACGATTACCCCGCTCATCCACACACTGTTGTCCACGGCAGTTGGCCCTTGCAGGGATGGTTTTACCGGATTCGATGTACTCACGGTGCACCCGTGACATAGTGGCTCGTGAAAATCCCAGTGCCTGCACGACTTCCGAGATGGAGTGACCTATTCGTCGGGCCCCGACAATTTGCCCACGATCAAATGCGCTTAGATCCTTAGTCTTACCCATACCGTGTCCGACTCTTACTGATTCCCGTCACATCACTCCTTATATTGTCGGATCGCTGCATACGTCATGTAGTTTCCATTTACAGGGCCGCCCACAGCACCACTTTTGCATAACGCCAGCTGTCTCTAATTCAATTGCTCTTCAGTGTACAAGGTTAATAAAAACACGAGTGGAGCATTGGAACCAGTAACTCAGGAGATAAATACGCTGAATGCGTGTGCTTGGTGTTGGCGCCAGCCGCTCCTGGCAATTGGCGCCAAGCATACGCAAGGCAGGTGAGGAAATGAAAGTCTTGCTTGGTACCCAGTGTGGAGGTGTTGCTCTTTTAAATGCATAAGTGTAACTGAATTATAAAAAAAACAACACAATTATAAGAGTGGAATATGCTGACTGTGCATCCGGCGAGGGAGGTGTGGCGTTCGGCGTGTAGTTCATTTAAATACGTCACTTTGTTTACTTTTCAAGTAACTTTCTCCTTTGCTTCCTTCTTATGTACAGTTTTTGGATTTATTTATTTTTATTTATTTTTTTGCGACTAGCCTGTTTTTATAATTCTGTTCTTTCCCGTTCTTATAGTTATAACTGCCCATATGTAGAGTCGTTTCCTCACTCGGGGAATCCTTGAATTAGAAAAAACACTATTAAACAATTTTTCAAAAATCCTGCCCTTAAAAAAAAAAAAAAAAAAAAATCCTTCCTCTTGCACCCCTAAAATTTGGCACCCTGCACATTTGTCCAGCTTGCCCAGTTATAAAATGGGGCCTGGTACTTGTCATCATGGCAAAACACATGTTCTACCTAAAACAATCTCTTCAACCATCAACACAAGTTTCAAGTTTCGTACTCTTCCAAGCAAAATAAATTCGAGCACTTTTACAGGACTTTTTAAACCCGAATTATCTCGTGTGTACTGTCAGTCAGTCAGTAAATATGTATTTTAGTAAGTTCAGACCATTAATCTTAGCCGGGGAAGGCACATCTTCAATGGCTTGCCTGTTATCCCTTGCCTCCAGTTGGTTTATTTCAGGGTTGTCTACCCACACCAAAATCCACTTTAACAAAAAAAAAAAAAAATTTGTAGTGGGTTTTATTGTTGTTGTTTTTTTTAAACTGGAGTATACTTTGGAGTTTTATTGCAATTTTGGAATATTTTCTTCAAAGAGTTTCAAAAGCAACATTTTAAAATGGGAAAGCTTGGTGCTCAAATTGTTTTCTAATTATATTTTGCTTTTATTATTACATAGATGCATTATACCTGTTTGTTAAGCACTCAAATGATCTGGATATTCTCCCAAACATAAATAAAATTCTAGAGAATGTAATGATTTACAAAGATGCAGTACACATGCAAAACAGCTAAAAGAGGTTAGTAGAGTGCTTGACATTCTCCAGGCTGAACAAACAAACATTTCTGAGGCAGTGGAACTTTGGTAAGATCTTATGGAAAATGCAGATATTGAACCATATACAATGGTGATAAAAAAATAAAAATAAAAGGATGGATCAAGCACTTCAGCCTTGCCACTATTTGGCAAACTTAATGAATCCAAAATGGCCAGGGAAAGAGAATGAGACCTGAGCAAGAACAAATTGCTGATAACTGGGGGCACTAGAAAAGAAACCTGAATGGATAATTTTTGCAATGGGTTTTAAAATATGAGACACAAAGTACTATCCAAAGTCTATGTTTGTAAATAATGTTGTCAAAGCAAAACTTCACTGCTGCCAAATGGTGGCAGCTGATGAAGCAACATGGAAGTGTGACCAAAGCTGGAACCCTGAAAGATTTCTGCTCTTACATGTCAAGTCTATGTGGCTGCCCAGCCAGTTCATCTGCAGTAGAAAGGATATTTTTCTACTTGCGGACTAGTCTGATTAAAACTTCACAATCGCTTAAGTGTTGATAAAGCACAGAAACTTGTCAAGATCCACAAATATTACAAAAACAAACAGTAAATTTGTAAAAATATTAAAATTTGTGGTTTTACCCAAATTTAATTAAACATCTCAGAAATGTTGGATGAGGGCTTAGAGTTTGATCAAATACTAGTATATAGATTGCAGTGAATGGTGTGTAAAGTATATTAACCTTTGTGTAGATTAAAATAAAATTCTTTCAAGACTACATAAAAAGGAGATTTTTGTTAACCAATAGGTAAGTTGCATGGATTTTTCATTAATAATATATAATCTCTGATATCTTAATGAAAGGATATGAAAACCAAATTAGAACCCCCCCCCTCCCAAAACAATAAAACCAAAAAATGCCCAATAAAACCCACCTAGGTTGGGTTTTTAAAAAAAAAAAGCCCATTTTTTTTTCAACCCTGGTTTATTTTTCGGCGGGGCGAAGCGATCACGGAGTGAAAAAATGAGGATGAAAAACAATGCAAGGGTAAGGCACAGTGGGAGCGATGGTGAAAAAAAATACGACAGGGATGAAAAACAATGCAAGGGTGTAGCAGGGGTGGGCGGAATGACGCAAAGAAAAAATGACAGAGAAAGATACCAGGTCAGCAGCGTGAAGCAGCAATGACGGAATGGAAAAAATGACGGAGATAAAAGAAAAACAATGCAAGGGTGAAGCAGGAGCGAGTGCGATGACAGAAAAAATATGACAGGGATGATTAATGATGCAAGCGCTACGCAGGGGTGGGTGGGATTACGGAAAAAAAAATGACGGGAAGGAAACCAGGTCAGCAAGGTGAAGTAGCGATGATGGAACAAAAAATGATGGGGAAGCCCCAAAGCAGAAAGTTCCTGGTCAGTCTGCGACATATTTCCTGCCACAAAATGATGTCTGAGTGGTAACTAGGGAAGAAAGCTACTAGATGTGAAAAACAATAAAATTTAACGACGTAGAAATTAAAAAAAAAAAAGGGGGGAGCAAAACTGACCTTACATATATATTTCTTTTCCCTAAGAAAATGTCTAAGCTAGGTACTACAGCAGTTGCAATGACAACTAGGATTGAGATCATTCTGGCCTTCTGTACCTAGAATTTTGACACCATTTTCAAGTTCAAACACAAATTCTTATGGAGTAAAATTATATTTAACAATAAAGAACAGAAGCATCCTTAGGGGGGAAATACAATTACAGGAGAAATCTTTGCTTTATCCTACTTCTGTTTTGGGAAAAAAAAAAATTTTATCTCTCATTTATGTAATTAAATGATTAAACAATACACTGCTAGAAAAACACAGCCGAGGTGGGTCAGGGGATTATGCAAGAAATTTCCGTTGTCGAAAGTTTTTGCCTCCATTTTACGATAACGGAAGAAATTTTAGCTGTCTAACTTTCGTTTTTGGAAAGTTCCAATTTTTCAATCTAAAATAAAAACATTTATTTAATAAAATATTTAACAACCATACAGGGAGGAGGAAACATCACGAGGAAGAATTTCAGATTACACGACTCCGTCTTACTTCTGGTTTCGGAACCTGTTGCCCCCTTTTCAAACTGAAACGCAAACATTCATGCAATAAAATATTTAACAACAATACCAGATAACCTTCTCTTGGAACAAAGCCAGAAAAACAAAATACTATTACAGTGGAAACCTTCACTTCGTCTAACTTCTGTTTTCGGAATTTTTTGAAGACCTAAAACTTACATCCATGATTGGGAGTCTGCATGGGATTTTATTAGGATACGGTTAAAACCACCATATCCCAAGAACCCTAATAAAATCCATGCAGACATTAGGTTCTTGGGATTTGACAAAAATAAATCTGTGACATCCGTCGCATGATTCTGCTTTTGAGAGTGGGGGTGGTGACGGAACAAAAAATGACGGGAAGAAAAAACAATGCAGGGGTGGGTGTGATAACAAAAGAAAACTGTTGGGAAACATTTGCTTTTTGGAGATTGGCGACTTTTTGTCATAAAATTACCTCATTTATAGTGATTTGGCAAAAATGTGAGTGAAAGCTTAAATAAACACTGTTGGTAATATGATCTAACTTATTCTGATTAATGCCATGATACATACCTCTATTGTGAAAGGTCAAATAAACACTGTTGGTAATATGATCTAAATAACTTATTCTGATTAATGCCATGATACATGCCTCTATTGTGAAATGTCACTCCCATGGAAGTGTTGATCAACATACCATAAACACGTGGAGAATGTTTGATGGAAGAAGAGGTGTGGCAATACGAGCATTGATTAACTTTTTAATTTTTTGTCACCGCTTGTGGATCTTTGTGAATTCATTGGTCAGTCTATTCCATACACTGCTTACGTCACGCTGCGTTTTGTTTTTGTATTTATACCTGTGGGTCTCTTGCCCTTGTGTCACACGTGATTACATCTAAAAACGAATTGGTAGCCAATTCAAAAGATCTCATGTTCATTGTATGTTTTAACATGTGTGTTTTTAACTAGTAAAGATTTTATCGTGCATAAGACAGCCTTTTGTCTAATTGAATATCCACTGTATTAAAGTGCATTTCTAATTAATCATAAAATATATATTTAAAAACATACACAAATATATTTAAAAATAAGCAGTCAATAACTAAAGATGAAGGACCAAGTGATGTCTCACAGGGAGGGTCCGGGTCCCTGGGCTACCCCCACTGAGTGTGCCACTGAGCAAAACTACATGCAAAATATTTCAAGATTGTTCCAAGTTTCTGAGAAATGAATGTTGTACAGTGAGAGGAGCCGACAAATGTACAGATAACAAAAAGTTAGGAAATAAAAATGTGACTATTTTGTAAAAAAAAAGAACTCAGAACTGAAAAATAATTGTTCTTCAAGTTAAAATAGAATCAAGTACACTAATCTGAGTAAAGCCTTCAGTAAGTGTTTTAATTGATGTAAATAACATTTTTTTTAAATCTACAAGCAAAATCTGCTAATAATTTGTAAACTATGGGAGTACAGCATATGCACATATGCCTACATTCTGCTACTCTGGCATCAACAGGAGGGTTTCTCACATCCAGGGCCAGATGTTAGTCACAAGTGCCAGTGCTTCAGAGAACATCACAGTGAGAAATCAACCTGCCAGAACTATTTCTTCACAAAAATATGGAAGGGCAGTACAAAAAATTGTTGGCACAAATGTGCTGTATTTTCATGGTTTCCATATATGAAACAGAAGATGTCACTCATGGAACACAGTTTTCATAATGCGCTATATTTTCACTGTTATATTTCTATGCTACATCTGCATAGCACTTCCTTGTCCAGGGTGGTGTAATGGATGCCATGCACAAGTGGAAATTGGGTGATACTGGTTCCCTTTCCGCAGGAGGGCAACATAATTCTCAAGCCTCTTTAAAGGAAATGTTTGCCCTGGCTTCCCAAAGCTAGAAAGGGCCTCGCCGCCCCGGTGGCGCAGTGGTCTAAGGCGTTGGCCTCTGATCATTCTTCCGTAAGGAGTCCGGGTTCGAATCCCGGTCAGGCATGGATGTTGTGTTTGTCTTACGGCACTGGCTCTCTCCCTTCCCTGGAACCAGTGACCCTAAATTAGGGACGGGCGACTGCTTATAGCCCGTTGAGTTGCTCACGGTGGTCGTTAAACCTCCAATCCAAAAAAAAAAAAAAAAAGTGCCCCTAAACGTAGTCTTCGAACTATGCAATCTTAAAACACATAAAAGCTAATGTTTTACTTTTTATTTTATTTGTGTAATCAGTGTATATAAACTGTAAAAAAAAAATTAATAAAAGTAATTTACAAAAAAAAAAAACATTTTTTGAGAAGCTGGCCTTTAATAATTAGAACAATTATTAACATACCAGCTTCTCAAATCATATTTTTGAGAAGCTGGTACGTTAATAATTAGAACAAACAAAATATATTAAATCAAAGACAACAAATATAGTAAATTAAAAACAGACCTGTTATTAAACCTTAGAAAACCGTCTCAACTACTAAAATCACCTATACTATGAGCACAGACAAAAGATTTCTTTCAAACACTACCTTCTACACTAAAACGAAACCACAAACTCAAATCACAGCGGTAAACTTCAACATGATTAAATCGTGTTGCCAACACTTCATACAAGGAGCAGATTTCACACACACAACGGCCTCATTTTAACAACACATAAAAAATGAATTGGGGCGGGAGGCGACAAAAATAGAAGACTATGAAAACAATGGTCTCTTGAGCCGATAAAACTTATTTTTTCCAAATTATTCGCAAATGGTATAGCAAAGTAGGGACGCTGGATTATCTGTTAGTCATTTAGAGCTGACATTTTTTCCTGCATTTCCGAAATCTATCCTCATAAATGGATATCTTTACTTCTCATTAATATCCTTGGATTATTTATTAGTAATAGTACTTTAGCCTTGTACATTTTTTTTGTTGTTTGGAGGTTTAACGACCGCTGTGAGCAACTCAATGGGCTATAAGCAGTCGCACGTCCCTAATTTAGGGTCACTGGTTCCAGGGAAGGGAGAGGTTCAATGCCGTAAGACAAACACAACATCCATGCCTCACCGGAATTCGAACCCGGACCCCTTTCGGACGAATGATCAGAGGTCATCGCTTATACCACTGCGCCACCGGGACTGATGTCATTTTTATGTACACTGAAGTGACAGAAAAACCGGTACACCAGTCTAATACTTGGTAGGTCCCCACGGGAGCGCAGGACTGCAGAAATACGACGGGACATGGACTCCAGTAGCTTCTGGAAATATGCTGTAGGCAATGCACACCATACTTCCTGCAGAGCGTTCCACAATTCGGGTGTATTCCGAGGTCTCGGATTCCTGTGTTCGATAGCGCGTTGTATGGCATCCCAAATGTGTTCTATCACATTCAGATCTGGGGACCTGGGTGGGAATGGTAACTCAGATGAATGCTTCTCCAACCATAATGTGGCGTCCCGACACTTGTGTGGAGGTGCATTGTCCTGTTGGAAATGGCCCAACTCATCAGCATGAATGCAGGACATGAACGGGTGTACCTCGTCAGAAAGGATGCGCACATAGCGTTGGCCGGTCACAGACGTTTGTAGACGTACCAGGGGTCCCAGTGAAGTCCAGCTAAACACACCCCATACCATTACGGACCCCCACCAGCCCGTACAGTTCCCTGTTGACAGGCGGGTTCAATGGCTTCATGGGGTTTGCGCCACACGCGAATCCTTCCATCTGCCCGATACAGTTGGAAACGCGACTCGTCAGACCAGGCTACTTGTTTCCAGTCATCAAGTGTCCAGTAGTGGTGTTGCCGTGCCCAAGCGAGGCGCATAGCTTTGTGTCGTGCTTTGTTTGTTTGTTTGTTTGATTGGAGGTTTAACGACCACCGTGAGCAACTCAATGGGCTATAAGCAGTCGCCCGTCCCTAATTTAGGGTCACTGGTTCCAGGGAAGAGAGAGAACCAGTGCCGTAAGACAAACACAACATCCATGCCTCACCGGGATTCGAACCCGGACCCCGTTCGGACGAATGATCAGAGGCCATCGCTTAGACCACTGCGCCACCGGGGCGGCTTTTTTTTGTGTCGTGCACCCATCAAGGGGACTCGAGTTGAGCATCGGCTCCCAAAGCCCATATCGTGCAGGGTACGTTGCACAATCCGAACGCTGATGCTTGTTGAGGCTCCAGCATTGAATTCCGATGATACCTGCGAGAGTGTTGAACGCCTATCACGTGAAACGATTCTTGACAGCCGACGATGGACACGTTCACCCAATGTATTTTTACGGAAACACTGGTATCAGGCGCGGATACAAGGGGGTGCCCCCTCCCTTGAGCTGTAGCATGAGGGAGAAAAACTAAATGTTCAGGACCTTAAAATATAAGGGTTTTTTATTATTTAGTTTATATTATGCAGATAAATTGTTTACAGTTGCAGTGATTGGCTGTTTGAAACCCATTTGGATGATTCGTTGCTGTACATCTTTCCCCCCCCCTCCCTTTTTTTTTTAATCTTTATCTGGAGGTGAAATGTAAAAGTCTTTTTTATGATTAAAGAAGTGACGTTATTGTTTAGGAATTTCTGAGAGAGTAGACAAACTGTCATTCGGAAAGGCATTTTCTCTCCCACGTCTCCCGCACGTGCTTTCATCCCAGGCGGCAAGTGCAGAAAATGATTCATCTGCTTTGATCATGCTTTCATTTTTACAGTACTAAGTCTGTCATTGCGATAACCGTTATTTGGGCGCTCCGTTATTTGCCCTCGCCCTTCTTCTTTTACCAGGTTAGTTCCTGTACAATTTAGTTGGCTTGTGATCCTCTATCCTAGTAGTTCATCATCACCTCCTTGTCTGCCCCTTTCTAACTAACACGAGTAATCTCTTGATTTTTGATTGGCTGTATGCTAGCGACCTACCCCAAATTGGACCAAATGATTTTCTTTTGTGGAAATTACACTACTATTTCTCTTGTACGATAAGAAAAATCGGGGAGAGGGCTGTGTTAAGCATATATTAGTAATTTAACATAGGTACGGCATAGCGCTTAATCCAAAGAAGTGACAAAAAACTTAAGATTTTTTTTTTTGTAAAATCAACAATTGAAACTTCAGAAACGAAAGACGTACCAAAAGTTGCACATTCATCAAAAAATTTGCCTTCAATAGACTTAAACTTGAGAAGTGCAGATGCACTTTCATTGACTTCGACAGAATTCACTTTACCTGCGCAATTTGAAAATGAATACAAAAATGATATTGGTTTTTATGCTGGTATTTATAAAAATTTTTTAGAAGAAACGAGCTTTTGGAAAAACCATTTTGTCCACCGAAAAATTATGTTTTCCCATTCTCCGAGCACAATAAAAAAGATAAAATTGTGAAAAGGTACTTAAATCGAAGTCATTTGGGAAAATGCCCGTGGTTAGTGTATTCCCATTAATGAAAGGAGTTTACTGTTTGCTCCAAACGTTGTAGGCAGTGGCGGCCCTAGCCATTACGGGCCCCCGGGCGATGGCGCTTCACGGGGCCCTTCGCAATCGCAATAACCCATTTTATATATTTTTTTTATTGGAGGTTTAACGACCACCGTTAGCAACTCAATGGGTTATATGCAATCGCCCGTCCCTAATTTACGGTCACTGTTTCCAGGGAAGGGAGAGAGCCAGTGCCATAAGACAAACACAACATCCATGCCTCACCGGGATTCGAACTCGGACCCCTTTCGGACGAATGATCAGAGGCCATCGCTTAGACCACTGTGCCACCGGGATGGCAACCCATTTTATATACGGCATACATATATACGATATATATATAGAGAGAGAGAGAGAGAGAGAGAAAGAGAGAGAGAAAGAATTCTGCGACTTTTATTGTGAAGGTTAAAGAGATAATTGTGCTAAAATAACTAACAGCAAAAATAATGCCGTCTTACACACAATTAAAATAGTTTAATGTTAAAAACACCCTGGTTAAAATACATAAGACCTTTCGAGTTAGCTTCTAACTCATCTTCAGATGTAAGAACAATGCACATTAACCGGACAAGAACATACATTATCATGTTTTTTGAACAAAAAGTATACTTATACGTTAGATGTCATAACATTAGGTGTCTGCACCATCAGCCGAAATTCTTTTACAAAGCCTGGAGGAAGAAATTTTGCAGTCTGCCATTGTTAAACCTTTATTATATATAAGCTACGTCGACATTGTTCTTACATCTGAAGAGGTAGAAGCTAACTCGAAAGGTCTTATGTATAGTTTTCGTAAACCTGCGTGTTTTGAACGGGTGTGGTACGAAATGTCGACAGTCAAGATGTCGACACGGTCATAATGTCGACAGGGTCAAAATGTCGACAATTAAGCAATTAAAATGTCGACAGGGTACAGAAAATGTCCGCATTGTACTCTACTTCAGACGGTTTTTGGAACAGTTCGGCGCCCAGTGGTCAGAGTCCCCCCCATAATTTTTTTTTCGTAAAAACCACAGTTTTCAATTCAGAACCACCAAATTTGGTATACTATCACATGGTACTCTAACTTAGAGGGTAGACGGATTTTGGAAAGGGTCGGGGCCGGGAGGGTCACAGCCCCCAGGCCGCGACATACAAAATGTTACTAAAATCTGTTTCCAATTTAGAACCACCAAATTTGGTATACTATCTCATGGTACTCTAACTTAGACGGTTTTTTGGAGGGGTTGGAGCCTGGGGGGCGGTTAAAGCCCCCATCATAAGAAAATTTCGTAAAATTAACAGTTTTCAATTTAGAACCACCAAATTTGATATACTATATCATGTTACTCTAACTTACACGGTAGGCGGTTTGGGGAAGGGGTCGGGGCATCAAATCCCGCTACATACAAAGTTTTCGTAAAATCTAGTTTTCAATTCAGTACGACCAAATTTGGTATACCACCTCACGGAACACTAACTCTTAGACTGCAGACGGTTTTCGGAAGCGGTTAATGCCGGGGGCTGGGAGCCTCCCATCATAAGAAAATATCATAAAATCTACAGTTTTCAATTTAGAACCACCAAATTCGGTATACTATCTCATGGTACTCTAATTTAGAGAGTATACTGTTTTTGGAAAGGGTCGGGGCCTGGGGAGGTCAAAGTCCCCCACATACAAAGTTTTCGTAAATTCTACAGTTTTAAATTTAGAACTACCACATTTGGTATACTATCTCATGGTACTCTAACTTAGAGGGTAGACGGCTTTTTGAAAGGGTCGGGGCCTGGGGGGTCACAGCCCCCAGGCCGCGACATACAAAATTTTACTAAAATCTACTGTTTTCAATTTAGAACCAACAAATTTGGTATACTATCTCATGGTAGTCTAACTTAGACGGTAGACGGTTTTTTGGAGGGGTTGGAGCCTGGGGGTGAAAGCTTCCATCATAAGAAAATTTCGTAAAATCTACAGTTTTCAATTTAGAACCACCAAATTTGATATACTATATCATGTTACTCTAACTTAGACGGTAGACGGTTTGGGGAAGGGGTCGGGGCCGAGGGTTCAAATCCCGCAACATACAAAGTTTTCGCAAAATCTAGTTTTTAATTCAGAACGACCAAATTTGGTATACCATCTCACGGAACACTAACTCTTAGACTGAAGACGGTTTTTTGGAAGCGGTTGGAGTCCGAGGGTCAGAGCCCCGCACCTACATAATTTTCCTAAAATCTACTGTTTTCAATTCAGAACCACCAAATTTGGTATACTACCTCATGGTACTCTAACCTAGACGGCAAACGGTTTTTGCAACGGGTCGGGGCCTGGGTGGTCAAAGCCCCCCACATACAAAGTTTTCGTAAAATCTACAGTTTTCAATTTAGAACTACCAAATTTGGTATACTATATCATGGTACTCTAACTTAGACGGTAGATGGTTTGGGGAAGGGATGGGGCCCTGGGGGTCAAATCCCCCTACATGCAAAGTTTTCGTAAAATCTACAGTTTTCAATTCAGAACGACCCGAGAAATTTGTATGCTATCTCACGGAACACTAACTTAGACGGTTTTTGGAAGGGGTCGGGGTCTGGGGGGTCAAATCCCCATAAAAAATTTCCTAAAATCTACTGTTTTCAGTTTAGAACAACCAACCAAATTTGATATACTATCTCATGGGGATGGTAGACGGTTTTTAAAAAGGGCCGGGGCCTGGAGGGTCAAAACCCTCCACATACAAAGTTTTCATAAAATCTACAGTTTTCAATTTAGAACTACGAAATTTGGTATACTCTCATGGTACTCAAATTTAGACGATAGACTCGTTTTGGAAGAAGTTGGGGCCCGGAGTCAAAAGGCCTTCACACAAAATTTTTCCAAAAATCTACCGTTTTCAATTTAGAACCACCAAATTTGGCTTACTATCTCATGGTACTCTAGCTTAGACGGTACATTTTGTTGGAAGGCGTCGGGGCCCGGGGTGAAGGGGACCCATTCAAAATTTTCGTAGAAATTACATTTTTTACTCTTAAGAACTGTAGCCTAATTCAACAATCCAAAACCCCACCTACGGTCTAAGTTAGAGGCCGTAGATAACAATAAAATGCAAAAATATCCGGTTCATGGTGTATTAAAAACACAAATTAATAAAGTTAGCTTTCACCACCAACGGGTGTCTTATCAGGCAAATATACAGTGTAATGCAAATAATGTAAATTCTTTTTTTGTTTCGTATAATTAAATTAACTAAATCAAAATAATTAAAATAAGGTTATAGGAAATTTACGAAAATATTTTTTCATTCATTAACTTTCACCCACTGAGCTTGGTAATTCTACAAATAATAATATTTACCAGGGAAATACCGGGTACTTCGGCTAGTAGGAACTAAAGATAATGTTACACTTTTAGTCAGGTACAAAACAATAATTATAAAGCCTTAGGCCTGGGCCTTTTTAGCAGTGTTTAGTCCGCCGTGTTAATTTTCATAAGGCTTGCATAGAAGTCCAAGATTTTAGCAATGCGCTTTACTGAGGTTGAAACTATTAAGCTCACCCTAGGCTTAGGGCTTTTCGATAGTTTTCAGTCCTCCAAGATGATATTTATATAGTTTTCATAGAAAATCAAATGTATTGTGTTGAAATTTTACTCGAGCAAAACATTAATTGATACGCCCGAGGTCTAGGCATATGCATTTTTAGTAATTTTTATAATGTCGTGATCATATAAGGTTTGCATGGAAAATTGATTTAAGAGTGTTGCGCTTTTTAAAATTTATTTAAAAGGCCTAGGCCTAGCGGCCAATAAATAATATTCTGTGGCTAAGTGAAAGCGCAACATTATTAACTTGATTTATTATGCAAACCTTATAAATATGAGCACAGCGATTAAAACTTACTAAAGAGTCCTTGTAAGTAATATTTTGCAATTTACGAAATGTCGACAGGTCAAAATATCTAAAGTAACAATGAAATTTGGAATATTTCTTTGTTCTTTCTTTTATTTCAGTTTTGACACTTGTATTAAGTTCTGAAAGCACATATACTTCACCTATTTTTTATCTTCATTGTGCTTTTAGCAGTATTTATTTCCATGTTTTGGGCATTTTATTTTGTGTGGTTACATTTTTTTAATGTTTTGGGCATTTCATTTTGTGTGGTTACTTGTTTCTATGTTTTGGGCATTTTTTTATGTTTTGGTTATTTCATTTTGTGTGGTTACTTGTTTCTATGTTTTGGGCATTTTATTTTGTATGGGCATTTTTGTTATGTTTTGGTTATTTCATTTTCTGTGGTGGTTGTAATTTCGACAGGATGAGAAGGGGAAACCGTGGACAGTCACGATGCTTGCTTGCTTACAATTTTTTCAAATACAGCACATGTTTTTGTATTGATTTTACCACTTACTCATTAGGCGGCTACAGGTTTCTTTAAATATGAACTTTGTCTCAGAGCCTTCTGTTTCCTCTACCTAGCTTTTTCGGCTCCGCAATTTCTTTTCTTGGTTTTAGAATATTTTCCTTATTATTACTCTATTTTCTCATGTAAAATCTTTACGTAAGGTATGTCTATTCCATTGAAGGATTTACACCGGTTATTAATGTACCAGCATTTCACATTTAAAATGGCTCTTCTCGCGCTTACATTAATATAGGTAAATATGTTACCTATACAAATGTATTGCCGCCATTTCATTCCTCTACAACTATTTTTTCGTGGTGTTGGGATTTTTTTTCCGTCAGTGTATAATCAGGCAGAGAGAGAAAAGGGGGGGGGGGCTTGGTCGAAAAAATTTAATATGAGGAAACGGAAAACGACGTGATATTCTCAACACCCAAGAAACATTCCCGAAAATATTTAGCAAGTGTTAGAATCTTGAAAACACGAAAATAAACTTTACACAGATGTTTAATAACGTTATTTCAGAGATTTTCGATTTCCGTTGCATGCTCGGCGTTTTCCGTCGTCCATAGCGGACCTATGTTTTCCATAGCACACTCGATGCTTTCCGTCATCCGTAGCGGACCGACGACTTCCGTCTATGATTTCCATAGTAACTACATAAAAAGGTGCATTTCATCAGCCCCCCACCACGGAATTTTTTAATTTTTCAGACACCATTCGTTTGTACCACGTATGAACCGGAATGAACTCGGTTTTTTTCGTTTGAACCGCAAAAGTTTTGGAGATATTTAAAAAACAAAGTGGGGGGGCTGGTGAAACGATAGCCCCCCCACCATGGAATTTTTAAATTTTTTTGCACCATTCGTTTGTACCACGTATGAACCGGAATGAACTCAATTTTTTTTCGTTTGAACCGCAATAGTTTTTGAGTTATTTAAAAAACAAAGTGGGGGGGCTGGTGAAATGGTACCCCCAAAAAATAGATATTTCAAATTTCAGCATAGCCATTCGTTAATAAATCGTATGAACCGGAATGAACTCCATTTTCATCGTTTGAACCACAATAGTTTTTGAGATATTTAACAAATAATATTGAGAATTTGCATATAAATATAGGAGGCCGACCATTTCACCAGCCCCCACCATGGAAATTCAAAATTTCGAAATAGCCATTCGTTAGTAAATCGTATGAACCGGAATGAACTCCATTTCTATCGTTTGAACCGCAATAGTTTTTGAGATATTTAAAAAATAATATTGAGAATTTGCATATTTACAGAAAGACCGACCATTTCACCAGCCCCCCACCATGGAAATTCAAAATTTCAAAATAGGCATTCGTTAGCAAATCGTGTGAACTGAAAAGAACTCCATTTTCATCGTTTGAACCGCAATAGTTTTTGAGATATTTAAAAAATAATGTTACAGGCCTATCATTTCACCCCCCCCCTTCATCATAGAAATTCAAAATTCCGAAATAGCCATTCGTTAGTAAATCGTATGAACAGGAATGAACTCCATTTTTATCGTTTGAACCGCAATAGTTTTTGAAATATTTAATAAATAATAGAATTTACATATACGCACAGAGACCGACCATTTCACCAGCCCCCCACCCCCATGGAAATTCAAAATTTCAAAATAGCCATTCGTTAGCAAATCGTATGAACCGAAAATAACTCCATTTTCATCGTTTGAACCGCAATAATTTTTGAGATATTTAAAAAATAATGTTACAGGCCTATCATTTCACCCCCCCTTCATCATAGAAATTCAAAATTCCGAAATAGCCATTCGTTAGTAAATCGTATGAACAGGAATTAACTCTATTTTTATCGTTTGAACCGCAATAGTTTTTGAAATATTTAATAAATAATAGAATTTACATATACGCACAGAGACCGACCATTTCCCCAGCCCCCCACCCCCATGGAAATTCAAAATTTCAAAATAGCCATTCGTTAGCAAATCGTATGAACCGAAAATAACTCCATTTTCATCGTTTGAACCGCAATAATTTTTGAGATATTTAAAAAAGAATGTTACAGGCCATTTCATCCCCCCTCATCATGGAAATTCAAAATTCCGAAATAGCCATTCGTTAGTAAATCGTATGAACAGGAATGAACTCCATTTTTATCGTTTGAACCGCAATAGTTTTTGAAATATTTAATAAATAATAGAATTTACATATACGCACAGAGACCGACCATTTCACCAGCCCCCACCCCCATGGAAATTCAAAATTTCAAAATAGCCATTCGTTAGCAAAGCGTATGAACCGAAAATAACTCCATTTTCATCGTTTGAACCGCAATAATTTTTGAGATATTTAAAAAAGAATGTTACAGGCCATTTCACCCCCCTCATCATGGAAATTCAAAATTCCGAAATAGCCATTCGTTAGTAAATCGTATGAACAGGAATGAACTCCATTTTTATCGTTTGAACCGCAATAGTTTTTGAAATATTTAATAAATAATAGAATTTACATATACGCACAGAGACCGACCATTTCACCAGCCCCCACCCCCATGGAAATTCAAAATTTCAAAATAGCCATTCGTTAGCAAATCGTATGAACCGAAAATAACTCCATTTTCATCGTTTGAACCGCAATAGTTTTTGAGATATTTAAAAAATAATGTTACAGGCCTATCATTTCACCCCCCCTTCATCATAGAAATTCAAAATTCCGAAATAGCCATTCGTTAGTAAATCGTATGAACAGGAATGAACTCCATTTTTATCGTTTGAACCGCAATAGTTTTTGAAATATTTAATAAATAATAGAATTTACATATACGCACAGAGACCGACCATTTCACCAGCCCCCCACCCCCATGGAAATTCAAAATTTCAAAATAGGCATTCGTTAGCAAACCGTGTGAACTGAAAAGAACTCCATTTTCATCGTTTGAACCGCAATAGTTTTTGAGATATTTAAAAAAGAATGTCACAGGCCTACACCATTTACCCCCCCTTCATCATGGAAATTCAAAATTCCGAAATAGCCATTCGTTAGTAAATCGTATGAACAGGAATGAACTCCATTTTTATCGTTTGAACCGCAATAGTTTTTGAGATATTTAAAAAATAATATTGAGATTTTGCATATATATACAGAGAGACCGACCATTTCACCAGCCCCCCACCATGGAAATTCAAAATTTCAAAATAGCCATTCGTTAGCAAATCCTATGAACCGAAAAGAACTCCATTTTCATCGTTTGAACCGCAATAATTTTTGAGATATTTAAAAAAGAATGTTACAGGCCATTTCATCCCCCTCCTCCCTCATCATGGAAATTTGAAATTCCGAAATAGCCATTCGTTAGCAAATCGTATGAACAGGAATGAACTCCATTTTTATCGTTTGAACCGCAATAGTTTTTGAGATATTTATAAAATAATATTGAGAATTTGCATATATACAGTGAGACCGACCATTTTACCAGCCCCCCCCCCCACCATGGAAATTCAAAATTTAAAAATAGCCATTCGTTAGCAAATCGTATGAACCGAAAAATAACTCCATTTTCATCGTTTGAACCGCAATAGTTTTTGAGATATTTAAAAAAGAATGTCACATGCCTACACCATTTACCGCCCCCTTTATCATGGAAATTCAAAATTTCAAATTAGCCTTTCGTTAGCAAATCGTATGAACCGAAAAGAACTCTATTTTCATCGTTTGAACCACAATAATTTTTGAGATATTTAAAAAAGAATGTTACATGCCATTTCATCCCCCTCCCCCCTCATCATGGAAATTTAAAATTCCGAAATAGCCATTTGTTAGTAAATCGTATGAACTGAAAAGAACTCCATTTTCATCGTTTGAACCGCAATAATTTTTGAGATATTTAAAAAAGAATGTTACAGGCCATTTCATCCCCCTCCCCCCTCATCATGGAAATTTAAAATTTCGAAATAGCCATTCGTTAGTAAATCGTATGAACAGGAATGAGGTCCATTTTTATCGTTTGAACCGCAATAGTTTTTGAGATATTTAAAAAATAATATTGAGAATTTGCACATATACAGAGAGACCGACCATTTCACCAGCCCCCACCCCAATGGAAATTAAAAATTTCAAAATAGCCATTCGTTAGCAAATCGTATGAACTGAAAAGAACTCCATTTTCATCGTTTGAACCGCAATAATTTTTGAGATATTTAAAAAAGAATGTTACAGGCCATTTCATCCCCCTCCCCCCCTCAGCATGGAAATTTAAAATTTCGAAATAGCCATTCGTTAGTAAATCGTATGAACAGGAATGAGCTCCATTTTTATTGTTTGAACCGCAATAGTTTTTGAGATATTTAAAAAATAATATTGAGAATTTGCACATATACAGAGAGACCGACCATTTCACCAGCCCCCCACCCCTATGGAAATTCAAAATTTCAAAATAGCCATTCGTTAGCAAATCGTATGAACCGAAAAGAACTCCATTTTCATCGTTTCAACCGCAATAGTTTTTGAGAAATTTAAAAAAGAATATTGAGATTTTGCATATATACAGAGAGACTGACCATTTGACCAGCCCCCCACCAAGGAAATTCAAAATTTCAAAATAGCCATTCGTTAGCAAATCGTATGAACCGAAAATAACTCCATTTTCATCGTTTGAACCGCAATAGGTTTTGAGATATTTAAAAAAGAATGTCACAGGCCTACACCATTTACCCCCCCCCCCTTCATCATTTAAATTCAAAATTTCAAAATAGCCATTCGTTAGCAAATCGTATGAACCGAAAAGAACTCTATTTTCATCGTTTGAACCGCAATAATTTTCGAGATATTTAAAAAAGAATGTTACAGGCCATTTCACCCCCCCTCATCATGGAAATTTAAAATTTCAAAATAGCCATTCGTTAGCAAATCGTATGAACCGAAAAGAACTCCATTTTCATCGTTTGACTCGCAATAGTTTTTGAGAAATTTAAAAAAGAATATTGAGATTTTGCATATATACAGAGAGACTGACCATTTCACTAGCCCCCCACCAAGGAAATTCAAAATTTCAAAATAGCCATTCGTTAGCAAATCGTATGAACCGAAAATAACTCCATTTTCATCGTTTGAACAGCAATAGTTTTTGAGATATTTAACGAATAATGTTACAGGCCTACCATTTCACCCCACCCCCCTCATCATGGAAATTCAAAATTCCGAAATAGCCATTCGTTAGTAAATCGTATGAACAGGAAAGAACTCCATTTTTATCGTTTGAACCGCAACAGTTTTTTTTATTGGAGATTTAACGACCACCGTGAGCAACTCAATGGGCTATAAGCAGTCGCCCGTCCCTAATTCAGGGTCACTGGTTCCAGGGAAGGGAGAGAGCCAGTGCCGTAAAACAAACACAACATTCATGCCTCACCGGGATTCGAACCCGGACCCTGTTCGAACGAATGATCAGAGTCCGTCGCTTAGACCACTGCGTCACCGGAGCGGCCAACAGTTTTTGATAGATTTAAAAAAAAAAGTTTGAGAAAATTGGGGGACGACCATTGCACACACCCCCATGGAAAAATTCAAAATTTCAAAATAGCCATTCGTTAGCAAATTGTATGAACCGAGGGGAAATCCATTTTCATCGTTTGAACCACAACAGTTTTTGAGAAAAAAATAACAATATTGAGAACTTATGTATATATATATTCGAGATCGACCATCACCCCCCCCCCCCCCCTCTCACCATGTAAATTCATTAAAAATTTCAAGATAGTCATTCGTTAGTAAATGGTGTGAACCGGAATCAACGCCATTTTCATAGTTTGAATAGCAATAGTTTTGGAGATGTTTAAAAAAGAATGTTAGTAGCCCACGATTTCACCTGCCTCCCCCCCGCCCACCCCAACCTGGACATTTACCATTTCAGGATAGCTATTCGTTAGCATGGTGTGAATCAGAAAGACCTTCTTCATCGTTCGAATCTTGATAGTTTTTGAGATATTTGTAATAAGGGTAATGGAGGATAATGAAGAAGTAATTTGTTTTGCACAAAGTCTTTCATTCGTTCCTGACATTAGCTGAAAGAACTCCCCGTTTCTAGCTTTGAACCCCAGCAGTTGAAAAGACATTCCAAAAACAACGTGACGTTGCTTTATTAGTTATCGAGGACTAGTACACAGGAGAACGGAAAATAAATGGCATGATAAAACAATAAGAATAACGGTACTGGACGAGCAGCACAAAGCAGTCTGTAAAAGCCAATCAGGACATACAAAGATAAACCTAGCTGAACGAGCAGCACAAGGCAATCTGTGATAGGCGAAGCACACTGGAACAGTCACTGAGCAGGAGCTGCTTTTCATGCTCCGGGGCGCAGCATGAAAAGCAGAAAACGAGGTGCAACAGATAACACTTGCAAAGATGGCATGGTGTAGGTAACAGTATGGGACAATCAATTAGCATGAGGCAAAGCAATAACGGTAAGTATCTGACGAGATGAGTCACACTGGATGAGCAAGTAACGTAGCACAACAGTAGAAGGTATGCTGAGGCACATGGCATGACATAAGACAAATACTCGACGAGACAGGAAAAACAAACCCACGGAACACCTGAAAAAACTAACTGGGTGCGAACAGCAACATAGGGCAATCCAGGACAATGACGAAAGGTATAAGAGAAGAATCGCGCATAACAATGCACACAGGAAGAAGCTCTGTGAACAAAACGATGTGACGGGTTCACGGAAGTAGGCACCGGGCGGATGTTTGAAAGAACCGAGATGTGGAGAAAACATGGCGGTACATAGGATACAACGGAAAGAAAAAGGTTGGGTAAAACGCAAAACAGAAACATGCAAAGGAGTAAGACGGAACAGCAGCAAGGCAAAGACGGCAGGAAGCGAAACATCATGCAAGTGCAGACAGAAACTAATCGGTCAGAACCAGATCAATGAGGCGATTTTGAGTATCACCAAGGTAGCAATTAAGAAAAGTTTAATAACGAAATATCTCAGGTATAAGATCTCGTGAGGTCAACGAAAACGTGGAGGAAGCAGCGAATATCCTCGATCATATTCGAGTAATCAGCTGGATCATGTGAGTCAAGAAGGGGATCCAAACCAGCGTCACAAGAAGAGGCAAAGAACAAGGGTTGGCAGCATCTGGGAAGAGAATCTTCGAATACCCAGGGACAGCTTGGAGGCGAGCGACAATTGCAGTGGAAACGGAGGGAGTACCAATAAGTTCGGCGAAAGCAGCAACAGTAGAATTAGGAGCGGAACCTGAAGAACGATGAAGAGAAGGCTGAGCGACTGCGGTTCGCTTAGTACGAGTCTCTCGATTAGAGCGACGACGGCACTTCTTATTAGAAGCAGTACCAACAGGGACGTGGTGATGAAGAAAGAGTAACCGACAGCAAGTGAGAAGTCTGACAAGGAAGATCTGGATCATGTGCGCATAAAGCAAGCAAAGAGGCAACTGATGGGGCAACAGGAGCTGGTGAAGGTGAGGCTTCACACAAATCCAGAAGAGTAGCTGTGCTGGAAAGCGGGGACCGATCACGGGACAAGAAATCGAAAGGAAGGCAACAATACTAGAGGCATCAGAAGAGCTCGGAGAAGGTGAAACGGGCGGAGAGCACACCGGAGTACTGGAACGGCTGAAGAAAGGATGAGCGTCTGAGGGTGGCAAGGCTGACGTACACAGCGAAGATGATGGAGCAGAGAATCCCGTGGTTGGGATTGACGAGGTGACGTGCGAAAACAAAGAAGGCAGCACCTGAACAGGCGGAGAAAGGTCGGCAACGGGATGTGACAAAGCACAGACAACAGACGACGTAGAAGAAAGCAAGACAGACGAAGGCACCGAAGCAGGAGCAGTAGATCCAGATGTATCCACAAGAGGCAACGCTAGTGGAGAAGGAAAAAGACCTGCAGAGGAAGGCAACGACAATCGAGATGGAGACTAAGAAGGTGGAAGCGAAACAAGTGCAGGCGTGGTGACCGGAAGTGAAGAAGGGGTTCTGTGATGGGCACTTGAGCAGCCGTTGAGGAAGAACAAGAAGAGGTGAGCGGACACTGCAAGCGATGATGACCAGGCGTTTTACATGAGAAGCAATGATACGCAGTGAACACGTTTATAATGACATTGTGATGAACACAAAGCACCTGGAAAGCAGTGGGGCAGGAAGTAATGGAGTCCATATCAGGGAAGAGAACTAAGGCTTGGCGTCGGAAGCCTAAATAAGGACGATCACCTTGATCGGCGGAAAGCGCGAGAATAACACAAACAATGCGCCCACACCGAGAAAGAAATGCATGTAAAACCGTCGTCGGGGCTGACGTTCGCAAACGGAGGACTTTGCTATGACATTTGTTGCAGTTCAAACTGTGGGTTACGAAGATACTGCAATATCGGAAAGTATGTTTAAAATTAATCCCGCGGATGCTGACTGACCACCATAAGGAAGAATGTATGGGTTGGAGTTTGAACCACTTGCTGCGTTACAAAGCAGAGGGTGATGCATTTATATCGCGCATAGTGGCAGGTGACGAATCGCGGTGCCACCACTTTGAGCCATCCAGCAAACCAGCGAGCATGCAATGGAAACATCCCGGATCA
The DNA here is from genome assembly GCA_039090855.1 of Macrothele yani. Taxonomy (NCBI): domain Eukaryota; kingdom Metazoa; phylum Arthropoda; class Arachnida; order Araneae; family Macrothelidae; genus Macrothele; species Macrothele yani. The sequence continues at coordinate 99,243,300 of CM077005.1, forward strand.
CCAAAACACATAAAATTCAAGTGACAGGACTCCGCCGGGGAGGTTATGCTGACCGCATTTTTTGACCATGAAGGGCTTTTGTTGGTGGACTTTAAAGAGCCTCACGTGAACAGCAATGCCAACCACTACATCGACACAGTGGACAAGCTGCATAAAGCAATCAAGAATGGGTGACCTGGCATGCTTTCGCGTGGTGTGATTCCGTTGCACACATTATGCAGGATGCGTTAGCACGGAAAGGGTGAGAGGTTCTGCACCACCCAGCCTATAGCCCGGATCTGTCAACATGTGACTTTCATGTTGACAGATCCAAATGGTTCAAGGAGAAACTAAAGTTCCTCTTTCCAGACGGTATGCGTCGTCTTTCCCAGCAATGGGATGCGTCGTCTTTCCAAGCAATGGGATGCGTGTTAATTCTGCCACACCTGCGGATGTAACTCTTCGTTCGTTTATATATATATATATATATATATGGAATGTAAGGTCAGGTGATGCGTAACATCAAAGCCTCTCCTTGACAAATGTCAACCCCGCCTTCTCGTGGTGCATCCTGTTCCCACTAAAGGGGCTCTGACGACCGCCAATAGCGGTATAACCATACCATCGGGATTAAATGAAATGCTATCCCACACTCACCAACCCGCTTGGCCAGCGTGGTGAGTTATGGCCAAACCCCTCCAAAATGACTCTACAACTTAAATCTTGGCCCTCAGTCTCCGGCAGCTCGAATGTACCCGGCCAAGGCTGCGGCCAGAGCGACATGAACGCAGAGGGTGCTAAGAATCCTTGGAGGACCGGACTAGGCTGCCATCTGATACTGACCTTGGTTACTTACAATGGATGCTTCCTATCTCCTGATTCATGGCTTCTTGAATTGGAAGAGGAACTACAAAGGATCAAGTGGGACATCGTGGGGCTAAGTGAGGTAAGGAGAAAAGGAGAAGATCTCATTGAACGGAAAAGTGGACATCTCCTCTACTATCGTGGGACACATACTGGCAGAACTAGTGGAGTTGGATTTATAATAAACAAGAAACTGAAGTATAAAGTTGCAGAAATTGAAAGTGCCTCTGACAGAACTGCGCGACTCATTATCCAACTCTCGAGAAGATACAAGGCTCAGATTATTCAAACTCATGCACCCACCACAAGTCATCCTGAAGAAGAAATTGAAGAATTTTATGAGGAAATTCGTCATCTAAATAATAAAGGTAAGCACCACTTGAAGATAATTATGGGAGATTTCAATGCAAAAAGAGGGCAATGGCAACAGAATGAAACTTCAGTAGGTAAATTCGCTCACGGCAACAGAATGAAACTTCAGTAGGTAAATTCGCTCACGGCAACAGAAACCAGCGTGGAAATACTCTCGTTGAGTTTGCAGAGGCAGAAGGGTTTTTCATCTAGAACTCCTTTTTCAAGAAAAAGCCACACGGGAAATGGACATGGAGACATCCAAATGGGATAACAAGTGAAATTGATTTTATTATGTGTAACAAAAAAATTCGTCATAGGAGACTGCAGTGTGCTGAACAAGTTCAACACAGGTAGTGTTGAACTTGTTGAGATGTAAGATGCACCTCAACACTAAACTCGAACGTGGCAAGCTCATAAGACAAACAAAATGTATTGACATAACCAACCTTAAAAAACACCATAATACCTTTAAGTTGGAACTGAAGAACAGACTCTCTGCTTTAGAACGCCTAACATCGGAAGAAGTGGATATTTCTGAAGTTAACAGAAAAGTAACCAAAGCTCTTATGGAAACACCAACAAAATGAGCTGGGTCTAAGAACAAGTTGCATGTGTACAAATTATCAGGAAAAACCAAAATGTTGATGCAAAAAAGAAGAGAGATGAGGACAACTAAAGAAGATGTGACTTCCAAAGTGGAATATATAGAGCTATGCAAGACAGTACAAAAAATTATCACTAAAGACGTAAGGAAATTCAACTGCGAACTAGTGAGGAAAGCAATTGAAAACAACCAAAGCCTAAAGATAGCAAAGCGACATCTCAGTAAGGGAAGAAAACAGATTATGGCACTGAGCAAAGAAAATGGTTCTGTAACAAGAAATAGAGGCGAAATTTTGACAAGAGTGAAAGATTTCTACTCCAAATTATATAAAAGGGGTGATACATGTTCTCCAGACATCATGAAAGGTACCAGTACCAGAGTTCTTCCAGTCCTCCCAGCAGAAGTTGCGCATGCAATCAAGAACATGAAGCGGGGGAAAACTCCAGGAGAAGATGGAATTACTGCAGACACCATACAAGAAGCAAGTGGAGAAATCGAAACAGTACTCGCCCAAATTTTCACTCGATGCCTTAATGAAGGGAAGATTCCTGAGGATTGGAACAACGCTACAATGATCCTGCTACATAAGAAAGGTGACATTGAGGATCTCGGAAACTACAGACCTATCAGCCTCCTATCAGTAGTTTATAAAATCTTCACTAAAGGTCTTTCACACCGCTTGAAGGTAACACTGGACATGGCTCAACCGAGAGATCAAGCTGGATTCAGGAGTGGCTACAGCACAATAGATCATATCCATGTGCTGAGAGAACTAATTGAAAGAGCGAGGGAATATGAACTTCCATTGTGTATGGCTTTTATCGATTATGAAAAAGCCTTTGATTCGGTGAAACCATCAGCAGTTACAATGGCTCTGAAAACCTGCGGTATTGAAGATGCATACATTAATATTATTAATAACATCTATGAAAATGCAAGTGCAAAGATTAGGCTGTTTGAAAATACAACACACATAAAAATTGGAAAGGGAGTGAGACAAGGTGACACCATATCTCCTAAGCTCTTTAATGCCAAATTGGAAAATGTCTTTCAATCACTGAACTGGGAAAATAAAGGGATAAAGATTAATGGAGATTATCTAACTCACCTTCGTTTTGCTGATGACGTAGTCATTTTTGCAACTACCCCATCAGAGCTGCAGAGTATGATCCAAGAACTTGATGACAAGAGTAAAGAAGTGGGATTAAAAATGAACTTTCAGAAGACAAAAGTGACGTACAATGCTTTTACAAGAAATGAAGATTTATCGATTGATGGAGAAAAGCTGGAGATACAAGTTACGTACGTTATCTTGGACAGCAGATATCAAGTGAGGGTCACATTGATGGAGAAATTAATCAGCGTATAAAACTTGCCTGGAGAGCTTTTTGAAGAAACATCATAATTTTTAAGAGCAATATGCCATTATGTCTTAAAAGAAAAGTGTTTGATCAATGCATCCTTTCAGTGGTTACGTATGGTGCAGAGACGTGGACCTTAACTAAAAGAGACATACAAAGGCTGCAGACAACTCAAAGCAGCATGGACAGGTGCATGCTTGGTGTAACCAGGAGAGATAAGAAGAGGAACTCGTGAATCCGAAAAATGACGAGAGTGGAAGACATCATGATCAGAGTAAAATCCCTGAAATGGCAATGGGCTGGACATACTGCCAGAAGGACAGACCATCGACGGACAGCCGAAATTATAGATTGGATTCCAAGGGACAGGAAAAGACCCAGAAGAAGACCACATGGGAGATGTGTGGATGAAATTCGAAAGTATGCGGGAGTGACATGGAAGAGACTGGCACAAGACAGACCGTTGTGGAGAAAATTTGGGGAGACCTTCGTCCAGCAGTGGATTGATAATGGTTGACAATGATATATATATATATCATCATCATTGTCAACTGCTTTGAATCCACTACTGGATGAAGGTCTCCCCAAGTTTCTTCCACAATTGTCTGTCTTGAGCGTGTCTCTTCGATGACACACCTCTATGCTTTCGAATTTCATCCATCAATCTACCATAGGGTCTTCTTCTGGGTCTTTTCCTGTCCCTCGAAATTCATTCTAAAATTTCGGTTTTCCGTCGGTGGTCGTTCTTCTAGCAACATGTCATGCCCTCACCATTTCAGTGATTTCATTCTGGTCATGATGTCGTCAACTCTTGTCGTTTTCCTTATCCATGAGTTCCTCTGCTTATCTTTCCTGTTTACACCAAGCATGATTCTCTCCAGGGCTTTTTGCGTTGTCTGCAGTCTTTTTTTGTCTTTTTACGCTTTCCAACCGTAGGTTGAAGAAGCGTATATGCTTCAGCGTTTTCCGTCCGTCTGTCCGTCCGTCCGTCCGTCTGTCAGCATGATAACTCACGTAAAAATGGTTCAATTTCGATGAAATTTTAGTATGTGGTAGGGAACCCCCTGGGGACAAACCCTATGGAAAATGGACAAAATAGGGTCAAAGGTTAGGACACAGGAGTGGGATCTATTCCATAGTCCTCATGCATCATGACTTACGTAAAAATTCTTCGATTGCGACAAAACGTTATCATGTTATTTCGGAGGTATACCGAACCGGTTCTGTTGAATATCATTGAATATCATCGGTTCTGTTGAATATCATCGAAATCATCAAAGGTCAGGGCACAGGACCGAGATTTATTCCACAACCATTATTCTTATAACTTGAGTAATTATTTCTGGTATGTTGGAAAGCGTATCATATTCAATGCATTGCCATATTTTACTAACTTGTTTAGTTAAGGTCCATGTCTGTGCTCCATACGTAAGCACTGGCAGGATGAACTGATTAAACCCTTATCTTTTAAGACACAATGGCATACCTTTCGTAAAAATTGTACTTCTTCTTCCAAAAACTATCCATCCAAGTTTTACACGCCGATAAATTTCTTCATCAATTTTTCCTTACTTCATATCTGCTGCCCAAGATAAATGTAGGTATCGGTTGTCTCAAGCTTTTCACCATCAATAAATAAATCTTCGTTTCTTGTAAAAGCAATATACGTCACTTTTGCCTTCTGAAAGTTCATTTTTAATTCCACTTCTTTACTCTTGTCAGCAAGTTCCTGGATCGTATTCTGCGGTTCAGAAGTCATAGTTGCAAAAATGACAACGTCATCAGCAAAACGAACGAGATTTGAATTATCTGCATAAATATTTTTTTCTTTGTCCCAGTTCAGTAATTAAAAAATATTTTGCTATGTGGGATTAAAGAGTTTGGGAGATATGATTTTACTTTGTCACACTAGCTTTCCAATTTTTATTAGTGCTGCATCCTCAAATATCCAAACTTTTGCAATTGCATTTTCAGAGATACTATTAATAATGCTAATGTATGCATCTGCAATACCGCAGGTTTTCAAAGCAGTTGTAACTGCTGATGGTTTTACGGAATCGAAGGCCTTTTTATAATCAATAGAAGCCTTGCATAATGGGAGTTCATATTCTCTTGTTCTTTCAGTTAGTTCTCTAAGTACATGGACATGATCTTCAGTGCCGTAGTCACTCCTGAATTCAGCTTCTTCTCTTGCTTGAGCCATGTCCAGTTTTACCTTCATGCGATGTGAAAGAACCTAAGTGAAAATTTTATAAATAACTGATAGGAGGCTGATGAGCCTGTAGGTCCTGAGATCCTCAACGTCACCTTTTTTATGTAGCAGGATCATTGGACCATTATCCCAATACTCAAGAATCTTACCTTCGTTGAGACAGCTGGTGAAAACTTGGGCGAGTGAAGTTTCAATTCTTCCACTTGCTTCTTGTACACTCGTGGACAAGAAATTTGCACACCTAGAAGAAAACATGCTACAACCGCGAAACTTTGCAAATAGCTAGGGTGAGTTTGGTGCGAGTGCGCATAACCGCACACCTTGTGGTGGCGCTGCTAGCACGAACCGGCAGCCTTATAAACCGGCGTGTAGTCGATGCCCCATGAAAGAGAAAAGCACCGGCCGGCGCAAGCAAGAGTATAGAGTGACAAGAATGCCGGGTAGACACCAGAGACGTCGATGTACGCAACTTACGGGCTTTAAGAGAGGCCTGATCATCGGGCTGAAAACAGCAGGTCTGTCGGCGCGCCGTATAACCCACCACGTGGATCGTTCTGACCATACCGTCCGACTGTGTTGGGAGCAGTGGACACGTGACGGCACTGCCACACGGCGGGTGTCTCCGAACGAACCAGGAGGACCATCCGTAGAGAGGATCGATAGTTCGTACGGCAGGCACGAATAGATTCCACGAGAACCCTGTCCTCTCCCCAGGCAAATGTAGCGGCTCTTGTGTGCCAACGAGCCATTTCCTGAAGCCTCGCGGAAGCGAATCTGCGATCCCAGCGCCTCTTACGTGTTCTGCCATTAACACCGGATCATCGCCGGCTCCGTTTGCAATGGTGCCAGTCGAGAGCAACGTGGAACGCCACAGACTGGTGACGTGTGGTGTTCAGCGATTGGTGTCGGTTCGTTTTGGGGACAGAGGATCATCGTGTCCGGGTGTGGAGGTCCCGGGGTCAAAGGCACAATTCCAACCTTGCTATCGAGCGTACCACCTACTCCACTGCAGGCATTATGGTCTAGGGAGCCTTTATGGTTTATTGCCTACGATAGCCGATCAGCTCTAGTAGTAGTACGTGGATCATTGTCGGGCCAGCGGTATGTGGATGAGATCATATGGCCCCATGTGCTCCCACTCCTGGGCAGAATTCTAGGTGCGCTATACCAGCAGGATAGTGCCATCCCGCACACGGCTCGGGTTTTCTAGGACTGCCTACGTTATGTCCATACAGTTCCATGGCCTGCCCGCTCACCGAACATGTCCTCTATCGAGCATGCGTGGGACCAGTTGAAACGCCGGTTGACTCTGTGCCGCACTATCCGGGATTTGGAGCACACCGTCCAACAAGTGTGGGCCCCCTTCAGCAGGACATCAGGCGTCTGTTCGCCTCTATGCTGGACCATATTGCAACATGTATCACCGCACGAAGCGGTGCGACGCGCTATTGAAGATGACCGAACTACGTGCCACAGATGCCTCTGTAATTGTCCTGCATTAATACACACAATCGACGTGGATTAGGAACATCAAACAGAAGTCATTTCTCTTTCCACGTTTTTAAGTGAGTCACGGAAAAACTATCATCGGCCGCCACCGGGAATTGAATTCAAGGTCTTCCAGTTACGCGCTGGACATGCTACCACTGCACCGCAGCGGCCTCGAATTCTCCAGACTCACATGTGATTAATTGCCAAACCACATGGCTGGTTGCTTCTTGGAGACCCGCACAATGGTGGGGATTCCCCACAGATGGTAAGAAGCAATTGGTGCAGTGGTAGCATGTCCAGCGATTAACTGGAAGACCCTTGGTTCGATTTCCGTTGGCGGCCGATGATACTTTTCCCGTGACTCACTTAAAACCGTGGAAAGAGCCATGCCATCTGTTTGATGTCCCAAATCTACGTCAATTGTGTGTATTAATTATTCATTCGTATACTAGTTATTTGTTCAGTTGCTGCCTACCATCTTTGGTAGGCAGCAACTGAACAAATAGTACTGAGATTTGAATTGACAAAATCTTCTATAGATCTAAAAATAAAATCAGTTATCTCCTGCAACATGAGGAATCTGTGATATAAATTTCTTTTGAATAGTGCGATTCTTTTTTGGCGTTGCAATTTTCACAAACAGTAATGTACGTATTTGCTCGTCGTAACAGAAAAATTCGGTAATATTAAGATACAATAAGCTGTACGTAAAAATGGTACATTCAATAGGCGTCGAAAGTGTTTCAATCTGATTTTTGAGCAACGATATGAAGCAAAATATATTTTGAAATCGGTGGAATTTGCATTTCGCTCTTGGCGGCGAAATTATGGATCAGATAAAGATTAAAATGCTAGGATCACCGTTCTCACTGTTCTAGCTTCCCAAAGCAAAAAGAGGCTGATATTAAATCAGACTTAGAGGTACACAGATAAACGTATACAGACAGATACATGTATATAGTGAAGGTATAAGTACATCCTTTAGTTTTCAAAGAACGTGCAGGAAACTTTTCCACTTTAACACGCTTCGGTCGAAAGGAAGTGCAAAGCAGATGCACCCTTAAATTTAAAACAAACATTCTTGAAATGGTCCCATCCAAACAATTGTCTTTGTACGATATTTGACTCACACAGCATCCCGTCACGTTGCTCTGCTGGCCACGCCCTTTCGAGCTCTGCATTTTGTGCTCCGCCTGTATCTAGCGCCCACCGCCGAATTAATTTGTGTTTCTCTCGTGCATGAATGTCTGCGCTCTCTTCCTAGTCATTCTTTCGAGTTGGTACATGCATATTTTGCCGATATTCCTTTATAATTCATCTCGTTGGGCCTGTTTACAATTCATTTCGTTGGGCCTGTTTACAATTCATTTCGTTGGGCCTGTTTACAATTCATCTCGTTGGGCCTGTTTACAATCTGCCCATCGTGACTCGCCTTGACTTTTTGCTCTAAAACTGTCTGCTGCATGTAGTAGCCTTCCTGCTGCTGTGTCTACGTTTGCCTTCCGTGTTTGCGCTCCAATCATCGTTAATGGTTCTCAGCGCTGCCTTCACCGGTGTGTGGATTACCTTCCTTGTGTTCCACCCATTGACAGTGTTTCTCTGCGCTGCCTTCTTCGGTATGCTAATCGCCTTCCTGGTGCTCCACCTTGTTATAGTGGATCTGTGTGCCCTTCGCCGTGCATTTCTACACATTGTCCATGGCCTGTGCTTCTGCTTCTAAATTCTATTTCCCTCTCACGTCACTATGTGCTGCTTCAATGACTTGTCCTCCAAGTGTGCTGGATGCGTCCCACGGCTGCTCTTCTCCTCATCCTGCTACAGATCCGTGTTCAACGTCTCCGACTTTCCTCGCGACAGCCTTGGACTCCTATATTTCACGTCAAGGTTCTACGCTTATTGCACACGTACAATGCTTTCAACTCTTAGTTTAAGTGTCAAGTTCGACGCCTTACCCAATGTCAAGTTGCACGTCTATACAGTGTATGTCTGCATTGTCGTTTCTCCCTTCCGGTGCAATTACACATTTCGCCAGCAAGCCTAAGTCCGTTCTTGTATATATTTTTTCACCTGAGTTTGTTCCTCAAGTCCTATCGACTAGCCTTTCCGTTGGAGATCATAGCGTGGTCCCTATCCCCCTTGCACATTCTCCCGTTTTTCTTAATTTGTAACCTGTACCTCCGGACGTTTCCGATGAGTTTTTACATGCTTTTTCCTTCTCGGTGTGGCCGCGTTCTTGGTGATATCCGCAAGATACCCGCCGCCCATGTTCATCAAGGTGATCGTCCTTATTTTGGCTTCCGCCGCCAAGACTTAGTTTTTTCCCTGACACAGACTGTTTCTTACTGCCCCACAACTTTTCTGGTGATTTGTTGTCATCACAACGTCGCAATCAACGTATTCACTGCCTATCATTGCATCTCATGTAAACAGCCTGGTCACCATTTCTCGCAATGCCCCCTCATTTCTTCCTAGTCTTCTTCAACGGCTGCTCAAGTTCCCGTCACCAGAACCTCTTTCTTCGCTTCCAGTCACCACGCTTTCGCCTGATCCGTTCACACCTTCTTAGTCTCCATCTCCATCTGCCTCCGTTGGTCTTTTTCCTTCCTCGCCAGCATCGTCTGTTGCGGGTACATCTGGATCTACTGCTCCTGTTTCGGTGCCTTCGTCTCTATTTCTTTCTTTTTCATCGTCTGATGTTTGCACTTTGTCACATCCTGTTGCTGCACCTTCTCCGCCTGTTCAGGTGCTGCCTTCTTTGTTTTCGCAAGTCACTTCGTCTATCCCGATCCCGGGATTTTCTGCTCCACCATCGCCGCTGCGTACGTCGGCTTCGCCACCCTCAGACGCTCATCTTTCCTCCACTGGTTCCAGTACTCCGGTGTGCTCTCCGCCCTTTTCACCTTCTCGGGGCTCTTCTGATGCTTCTAGTGCCGTTGTCTTTGTTTCACCTTCTGGTTGCCATGATCGGTCCCCGCTCTTTCGCAAAGCTCCTCTTCTAGACTCGTTTGAAACCCCACCCTCCCCTGGTTCTGTTGTTCCTGCAGTTACCTCTTTACATGTGTCATCCGACTTTGTACCCTATTCACCTCGCCAGATTCCCGAGACGCCGCCTGTTGTTCCTTCTACGTCGTCTCGTCCTCTTCGTCAACATTTCCCTACTGGTATTGCTCCTAATAAGAAGCGTCGTCATCGGTCTAATCGCAAGATTCGCGCTAAGCGTGCCGCTGTGGTTATGTCTCCTCCTCATCGTTCTTCGCAAGGCTCCGCTCCTGATCCTGCTGCCGTCACTTTTGCTCGCGTTCTTGACAGTCCCTCTGTTGTGCCTGATCTTGTTGCTCGCCTTCAAGTTGTTCCCGAGTTTACGCAGACTCTTTCTCTAGATGCCGCTTTCCCATTGTTCTTTGACTCTTCTCACGATGCTCCACTTAATCACTTTATTGCTTCCAACGATCCGGCAGTTTACTCATCTCTGGTTGACAATCTTAGCGCTTTTTACTTTGCATTTTTTCACCTTTCGGGCTCTTACCCGGAAGTTGAATGTTACTATGGTTGTCTTGACCACTTCATTTGTCATGCTCAACATCGTCTCCTTCTTCGGTGTCCACCTGATTAGCTCCTGTGTGGTTTTGTTTGATGATTGTTTTCTGTTGTGTTTTCTTAGCTATGTTTCTCCCTGTCTCTTTGAGCCCTTGTTGTTTCGTTCTCCTCTTTGTGAAGTGTTTTCTCTCGTGCCTCGTTTTTTTCCCCTCATCATTCTGCTTTGTGACCTTTTTCTGTGTGTTTTGTCTTACGATGTCCTGCCTGCATCCGCTTTACATGACCATCACCAACTGCCTCGCACCGTTCGTTCTGCTTCTGTTTTTCTGTGGTTCAAGCATGCCCCCTGCCCGATTTTCACGGAGTGCCATGTGTTGCTTCCTACCCTGCTATGTTTTGTATAGTATGTCTAACTGCTATGCCACTGTTAGACAGAAAATGCCAATTTTAAAGAAAGTAATAGTTTTTCCTTAATGTTTTTCTTTTCAATGTGGCATAAGTACCATTATTTCTCTTTTTGTCGGAGGATGGCGCCCAATAACCACAGATGGTTTGTTTGTTTGTTTGATTGGAGGTTTAACGACCACCGTGAGCAACTCAATGGGCTATAAGCAGTCGCCCGTCCCTAATTTAGGGTCACTGGTTCCAGGGAAGGGAGAGAGCCAGTGCCTTAAGACAAACACAACATCCATGCCTCACCGGGATTCGAACCCGGACCCCTTTCGGACGAATGATCAGAGGCCATCGCTTAGACCACTGCGCCACCGGGGCGGCATTCACAGATGGACAGCAATAATTTCGCACCAATAATTTCGTTTTTTCCTTAAAAGGAAGAAGGAATGGTTCCTGGGTTTTCTACTCATCATGTTGCTCCGTGGTTCCAGGTATGGTGCTTTCTCTATTTGCTGGCTCAGCCGTTCCTCTGCTCAGTGACTGTTCCCTGTGTGCTTCGCCTCGTGTTGTATCTGCCACCGACTACAGCGCACGATTGTAATGTAACAGACTGCTTTGTGCCTCTGCCATGCTCCGTTTCTTTCTGTGATGCCTTGTACTGTATGTTTACTACAGACTGGATTGCGTCGTTTGTTTCCGCTCCGAGATTTTGGCTGTTTTACTATGCCATGCATTTTCCGGTTCTCTTGTGTTCTGGTCCTTGAGACACATTGAAGAAATGTTGAAACCGTCACGTTCTTTTTGGAATGTCTTTTCAACTGCTGCGGTTCAAAGCTAGAAACGGAGAGATCTTTAAGATAATGACAGGAACGAATACAAGACTTTTTGAAAATAAATTACTTCTTCATCATCCTCCATTACCCTTTATACAAATATCTCAGAAACTATCCAGATTCGAACGATAAAGATGTAGCTCTTTCCGGTTCACACGATGCTAACGAATAGCTATTCTGAAACAGGAAATGTCCGGGGGTGGGGGTGGGGGCAGCTGAAATCGTGGAACATTTTTAAACATCTCAAAAACTATCGGGGTTCAAAAAATAAACATGGAGTTTGTAAGAACGGACACATTAACGATGTTAATTCATTTCAATGATAAACATTATGTGGTTTTTTTTTTTGACCAAAGAAAACATCGCAAGTTCCCAAAATGGCGACAGAGAATTCGTAAATATGTTTAATCCTTTTTTTGGGGGAAGGCGAGATGTATGACAAAAGACTTCAGGTTCTCACGCCTTAGAAAGGGCGAGGACTTGTTCTACGAACTGAAAGTATCGCCAAGGACGCTGTGACTTTCACAGATACATTGTTCATTTTCACTTGGCGCCTACAAGTCTGAAATGCAGACATACTCCTTTGTATAGTTATAACAATGTGTATTGTATTGCTACGGATGTACTACGACGATAGGATTGCTTTCTCGGAAGGAGGCACTCAATAATGTATAGCCTGAGGATAAGCGAGGAATGCGCAAGGTAGATTTAAAGGTCTAGGAGCCCGATTCCCGGAAAACGACTAGGGATGGGGCAGGTGAAGGGCGCGAGAGGTGACACGTGGCGCGAGAGGAGAGCAGCATGTTGAAGGTCAGCGCCGTCGCCCTTGAAGAAGGAGCAGCGTGAAGGGGGGGCGAAGAGAGCGCTCCGAGTGGACCTGTTCGAGCAGTCTGTCTTCGGAGAGCGAAGGTGATAGTCCTCCGATAGAAAGGAACGCGTTTGCGTGGATGGTGTGGTGGGCTCTCGGAGTCCACGGGGAAAGAGCGGGCACCGACCTAGATGAAGTAGGTCGCCGCTACAGAAGGAATCTACCCGAGTCAGGGATACCGGTAGAGTAGCTGATGATATACTACTGAATTACGGACTTAGTACAGTCCACTGAAGCATCGATTAGAGAAGGATAGCTAGAAGACTAGTCCTGAAGCATCGATAAGATAGAGGTCTATCTAGTGTCAAGGAGACCCTAAGTTAGGACGCCAACGCAGGGTGAGATTTCTACAGAATTCGATCACTTTATCTTGCGCGTTCCACGATCTTTGCCAGGTCCAGTCATAACGAGGTCACTTTCAAGAGCGAGTAATCCGCCGCCATCAAAATTCTAGTTGATGAAGAATAAGTGTTTCGTATACGTGTTAACCAAGCGTTCTTTTCAAATTATGTCTGAAAGTGGATAAACTTCCGTATAACCAGCTGTTGTCGCTCTGCCTCCCCGATTCACAGATATATATATATATAGTAAAGTGGGGGAGGTTTCGTTTGTTCGCTCGAACAGAGTGAGAGAGAGAGAGAGTGTGTGTGTTTCCGGGAAGAGTAAACGAACTCTCTGCTTGTTGTGAGAGACCCCGCTGCGCGTGCTCCTCGGATACTTAAGTAGGAGGCGGCGCTAAGTCACGTGACGACACGTTCGCTCTTACAGAGTTTTCCCGGTTCATACGATTTACTAACGAATGGCTATTTTGAAATTTTGAAATTCCATGGGGGGGGGGGGGGGAGAATTGTCGGCTCCATATTTTCTGAATCCTTTTTTTTTGTAGGTATGTCAAACTCTATTGCGGTTCAAACGATAATAATGGAGTTCTTTTCGGTTCATACGATTTTTTTTTTGATTGGAGGTTTAACGACCACCGTGAGCAACTCAATGGGCTATAAGCAGTCGCCCGTTTCCAATTTAGGGTCACTGGTTCCAGGGAAGGGAGAGAGCCAGTGCCGTAAGACAAACACAGCATCCATGCCTGACCGGGATTCGAACCCGGACCCCTTACAGACGAAAGATCAGAGGCCAACGCCTTAGACCACTGCGCCACCGGGGCGGCCATACGATTTACTAACGAATGGCTATGAAATTTCGAATTCCATGGTGAGGGGGGGGGGGGGTTAATGGTGTAGGCTTGTAACATCCTTTTTTCAATACCTCAAAAACTATTGCGGTTTAAACGATGAAAATGGAGTTCTTTTCGGTCCACACGATTTGCTAACGAATGGCTATTTTGAAATTTTGAATTTCCATGGGGGGGGGGGGGGGGGGTGAAATGGTCGGGCTCTGTATATATGCAAATTCTCAATATTATTTATTAAATATTTCAAAAACTATTGCGGTTCAAACGATAAAAATGGAGTCCATTCCTGTTCATACGATTTACTAACGAATGGCTATTTCGGAATTTTGAATTTCCATGATGAGGGGGGGGGCGGTGAAATGGTAGGCCTGTAACATTATTTGTTAAATATCTCAAACACTATTGCGGTTCAAACGATGAAAATGGAGTTCTTTTCGGTTTATACGATTAGCTAACAAATGGCTATTTTGGAATTTTGAATTTCCATGATGAGCGGGGCAGGGGGATGAAATGACCTGTAACATTCTTTTTTAAATATCTCAAAAATTAATGCGATTCAAACGATGAAAATGGAGTTATTTTCAGTTCATACGATTTACTAACGAATGGCTATTTCGGAATTTTGAATTTCCATGATGAGGGGGGGGGCGGTGAAATGGTAGGCCTGTAACATTATTTGTTAAATATCTCAAACACTATTGCGGTTCAAACGATGAAAATGGAGTTCTTTTCGGTTTATACGATTAGCTAACAAATGGCTATTTTGGAATTTTGAATTTCCATGATGAGCGGGGCAGGGGGGATGAAATGACCTGTAACATTCTTTTTTAAATATCTCAAAAATTAATGCGATTCAAACGATGAAAATGGAGTTCTTTTCGGTTTATACGATTAGCTAACAAATGGCTATTTTGGAATTTTGAATTTCCATGATGAGGGGGGCAGGGGGGATGAAATGACCTGTAACATTCTTTTTTAAATATCTCAAAAATTAATGCGATTCAAACGATGAAAATGGAGTTATTTTCAGTTCATACGATTTACTAACGAATGGCTATTTCGGAATTTTAAATTTCCATGATGAGGGGGGGGGGGTAAAATGGTAGGCCTGTAACATTATTTGTTAAATATCTCAAAAACTATTGCGGTTCAAACGATGAAAATGGAGTTCTTTTCGGTTCCTACGATTTGCTAACGAATGGCTATTTTGAAATTTTGAATTTCCATGGGGGTGGGGGCTGGTGAAATGGTCGGTCTCTCTGTATATGTGCAAATTCTCAATATTAATTTTTAAATATCTCAAAAACTATTGCGGTTCAAACGATAAAAATGGAGCTCATTCCTGTTCATACGATTTACTAACGAATGGCTATTTCGGAATTTTAAATTTCCATGATGAGGGGGGGGGGGATGAAATGGCCTGTAACATTCTTTTTTAAATATCTCAAAAATTATTGCGGTTCAAACGATGAAAATAGAGTTCTTTTCGGTTCATACGATTTGTTAACGAATGACTATTTTGAAATTTTGAATTTCCATGATGAAAGGGGGGGGGTAAATGGTGTAGGCCTGTGACATTCTTTTTTAAATATCTCAAAAACTATTGCGGTTCAAACGATGAAAATGGAGTTATTTTCGGTTCATACGATTTGCTAACGAATGGCTATTTTGAAATTTTGAATTTCCATGGGGGTGGGAGGCTGGTGAAATGGTCGGTCTCTCTGTATATGTGCAAATTCTCAATATTAATTTTTAAATATCTCAAAAACTATTGCGGTTCAAACGATAAAAATGGAGCTCATTCCTGTTCATACGATTTACTAACGAATGGCTATTTCGGAATTTTAAATTTCCATGATGAGGGGGGGGGGAGGGGATGAAATGGCCTGTAACATTCTTTTTTAAATATCTCAAAAATTATTGCGGTTCAAACGATGAAAATAGAGTTCTTTTCGGTTCATACGATTTGCTAACGAATGACTATTTTGAATTTTGAATTTCCATGATGAAAGGGGGGGGGGTAAATGGTGTAGGCCTGTGACATTCTTTTTTAAATATCTCAAAAACTATTGCGGTTCAAACGATGAAAATGGAGTTCTTTTTCGGTTCATACGATTTGCTAACGAATGGCTATTTTGAAATTTTGAATTTCCGTGGTGAGGGGGGGGGGGGGGGCTGGTGAAATGGTCGGTCTCTCTGTATATATGCAAATTCTCAATATTATGTTTTAAATATCTCAAAAACTATTGCGGTTCAAACGATAAAAATGGAGTTCATTCCTGTTCATACGATTTACTATCGAATGGCTATTTCGGGATTTTGAATTTCGATGATGAGGGGGGGGTGAAATGATAGGCCTGTAACATTATTTTTTAAATATCTCAAAAACTATTGCGGTTCAAACGATGAAAATGGAGTTCTTTTCAGTTCACACGATTTGCTAACGAATGCCTATTTTGAAATTTTGAATTTCCATATTGGGGAGCTGGTGAAATGGTCGGTCTTTCTGTATATATGCAAATTCTCAATATTATTTTTTAAATATCTCAAAAACTATTGCGGTTCAAACGATAAAAATGGAGTTCATTAATGTTCATACGATTTGCTAACGAATGGCTATTTCGGAATTTCAAATTTCCATGATGAGGGGGAGGGGGATGAAATGATCTGTAACATTTTTTTAAATATCTCAAAAATTATTGTGGTTCAAACGATGAAAATGGAGTCCATTCCTGTTCATACGATTTACTAACGAATGGCTATTTCGGAATTTTGAATTTCCATGATGAGGGGGGGGCGGTGAAATGGTAGGCCTGTAACATTATTTGTTAAATATCTCAAACACTATTGCGGTTCAAACGATGAAAATGGAGTTCTTTTCGGTTTATACGATTAGCTAACAAATGGCTATTTTGGAATTTTGAATTTCCATGATGAGCGGGGCAGGGGGGATGAAATGACCTGTAACATTCTTTTTTAAATATCTCAAAAATTAATGCGATTCAAACGATGAAAATGGAGTTATTTTCAGTTCATACGATTTACTAACGAATGGCTATTTCGGAATTTTAAATTTCCATGATGAGGGGGGGGGTAAAATGGTAGGCCTGTAACATTATTTGTTAAATATCTCAAAAACTATTGCGGTTCAAACGATGAAAATGGAGTTCTTTTCGGTTCCTACGATTTGCTAACGAATGGCTATTTTGAAATTTTGAATTTCCATGGGGGTGGGGGCTGGTGAAATGGTCGGTCTCTCTGTATATGTGCAAATTCTCAATATTAATTTTTAAATATCTCAAAAACTATTGCGGTTCAAACGATAAAAATGGAGCTCATTCCTGTTCATACGATTTACTAACGAATGGCTATTTCGGAATTTTAAATTTCCATGATGAGGGGGGGAGGGGGATGAAATGGCCTGTAACATTCTTTTTTAAATATCTCAAAAATTATTGCGGTTCAAACGATGAAAATAGAGTTCTTTTCGGTTCATACGATTTGCTAACGAATGACTATTTTGAATTTTGAATTTCCATGATGAAAGGGGGGGGGTAAATGGTGTAGGCCTGTGACATTCTTTTTTAAATATCTCAAAAACTATTGCGGTTCAAACGATGAAAATGGAGTTCTTTTCGGTTCATACGATTTGCTAACGAATGGCTATTTTGAAATTTTGAATTTCCGTGGTGAGGGGGGGGGCTGGTGAAATGGTCGGTCTCTCTGTATATATGCAAATTCTCAATATTATGTTTTAAATATCTCAAAAACTATTGCGGTTCAAACGATAAAAATGGAGTTCATTCCTGTTCATACGATTTACTATCGAATGGCTATTTCGGGATTTTGAATTTCGATGATGAGGGGGGGTGAAATGATAGGCCTGTAACATTATTTTTTAAATATCTCAAAAACTATTGCGGTTCAAACGATGAAAATGGAGTTCTTTTCAGTTCACACGATTTGCTAACGAATGCCTATTTTGAAATTTTGAATTTCCATATTGGGGGGCTGGTGAAATGGTCGGTCTTTCTGTATATATGCAAATTCTCAATATTATTTTTTAAATATCTCAAAAACTATTGCGGTTCAAACGATAAAAATGGAGTTCATTAATGTTCATACGATTTGCTAACGAATGGCTATTTCGGAATTTCAAATTTCCATGATGAGGGGGGAGGGGGATGAAATGATCTGTAACATTTTTTTTTAAATATCTCAAAAATTATTGTGGTTCAAACGATGAAAATGGAGTCCATTCCTGTTCATACGATTTACTAACGAATGGCTATTTCGGAATTTTGAATTTCCATGATGAGGGGGGGCGGTGAAATGGTAGGCCTGTAACATTATTTGTTAAATATCTCAAACACTATTGCGGTTCAAACGATGAAAATGGAGTTCTTTTCGGTTTATACGATTAGCTAACAAATGGCTATTTTGGAATTTTGAATTTCCATGATGAGCGGGGCAGGGGGGATGAAATGACCTGTAACATTCTTTTTAAATATCTCAAAAATTAATGCGATTCAAACGATGAAAATGGAGTTATTTTCAGTTCATACGATTTACTAACGAATGGCTATTTCGGAATTTTAAATTTCCATGATGAGGGGGGGGGTAAAATGGTAGGCCTGTAACATTATTTGTTAAATATCTCAAAAACTATTGCGGTTCAAACGATGAAAATGGAGTTCTTTTCGGTTCCTACGATTTGCTAACGAATGGCTATTTTGAAATTTTGAATTTCCATGGGGGTGGGGGCTGGTGAAATGGTCGGTCTCTCTGTATATGTGCAAATTCTCAATATTAATTTTTAAATATCTCAAAAACTATTGCGGTTCAAACGATAAAAATGGAGCTCATTCCTGTTCATACGATTTACTAACGAATGGCTATTTCGGAATTTTAAATTTCCATGATGAGGGGGGGAGGGGGATGAAATGGCCTGTAACATTCTTTTAAATATCTCAAAAATTATTGCGGTTCAAACGATGAAAATAGAGTTCTTTTCGGTTCATACGATTTGTTAACGAATGACTATTTTGAAATTTTGAATTTCCATGATGAAAGGGGGGGGGTAAATGGTGTAGGCCTGTGACATTCTTTTTTAAATATCTCAAAAACTATTGCGGTTCAAACGATGAAAATGGAGTTATTTTCGGTTCATACGATTTGCTAACGAATGGCTATTTTGAAATTTTGAATTTCCATGGGGGTGGGAGGCTGGTGAAATGGTCGGTCTCTCTGTATATATGCAAATTCTCAATATTATGTTTTAAATATCTCAAAAACTATTGCGGTTCAAACGATAAAAATGGAGTTCATTCCTGTTCATACGATTTACTAACGAATGGCTATTTCGGGATTTTGAATTTCGATGATGAGGGGGGGGGGTGAAATGATAGGCCTGTAACATTATTTTTTAAATATCTCAAAAACTATTGCGGTTCAAACGATGAAAATGGAGTTCTTTTCAGTTCACACGATTTGCTAACGAATGCCTATTTTGAAATTTTGAATTTCCATGGTGGGGAGGCTGGTGAAATGGTCGGTCTTTCTGTATATATGCAAATTCTCAATATTATTTTTTAAATATCTCAAAAACTATTGCGGTTCAAACGATAAAAATGGAGCTCATTCCTGTTCATACGATTTACTAACGAATGGCTATTTCGGAATTTTAAATTTCCATGATGAGGGGGGAGGGGGATGAAACGATCTGTAACATTCTTTTTTAAATATCTCAAAAATTATTGCGGTTCAAACGATGAAAATGGAGTTCTTTTCAGTTCATACGATTTGCTAACGAATGGCTAATTCAGAATTTTGAATTTCCATGATGTGGGGGAGGGGGAATGAAATGGCCTGTAACATTCTTTTAAATATCTCAAAAATTATTGCGGTTCAAACGATGAAAATGAAGTTCTTTTCAGTTCATACGATTTGCTAACGAATGGCTATTTTGAAATTTTGAATTTCCATGATGAAGGGGGGGTAAATGGTGTAGGCCTGTGACATTATTTTTTAAATATCTCAAAAACTATTGCGGTTCAAACGATGAAAATGGAGTTATTATCGGTTCATACGATTTGCTAACGAATGGCTATTTTGAAATTTTGAATTTCCATGGGGGGGGGGGGGCTGGTGAAATGGTCGGTCTCTCTGTATATATGCCAATTCTCAATATTCTTTTTTAAATATCTCAAAAACTATTGCGGTTCAAACGATAAAAATGGAGTTCATTCCTGTTCATACGATTTGCTAACGAATGGCTATTTCGGAATTTCAAATTTCCTTGATGAGGGGGGAGGGGGATGAAATGGCCTGTAACATTCTTTTTTAAATATCTCAAAAATTATTGCGGTTCAAACGATGAAAATGGAGTTCTTTTCGGTTCATACGATTTGCTAACGAATGGCTATTTTGAAATTTTGAATTTCCGTGGTGGGGGGGGGGGGGCTGGTGAAATGGTCGGTCTCTCTGTATATATGCAAATTCTCAATATTATGTTTTAAATATCTCAAAAACTATTGCGGTTCAAACGATGAAAATGGAGTTCTTTTCAGTTCACACGATTTGCTAACGAATGCCTATTTTGAAATTTTGAATTTCCATATTGGGGGGCTGGTGAAATGGTCGGTCTTTCTGTATATATGCAAATTCTCAATATTATTTTTTAAATATCTCAAAAACTATTGCGGTTCAAACGATAAAAATGGAGTTCATTAATGTTCATACGATTTGCTAACGAATGGCTATTTCGGAATTTCAAATTTCCATGATGAGGGGGGAGGGGGATGAAATGATCTGTAACATTTTTTTTAAATATCTCAAAAATTATTGTGGTTCAAACGATAAAAATGGAGTCCATTCCTGTTCATACGATTTACTAACGAATGGCTATTTCGGAATTTTGAATTTCCATGATGAGGGGGGGGGCGGTGAAATGGTAGGCCTGTAACATTATTTGTTAAATATCTCAAACACTATTGCGGTTCAAACGATGAAAATGGAGTTCTTTTCGGTTTATACGATTAGCTAACAAATGGCTATTTTGGAATTTTGAATTTCCATGATGAGCGGGGCAGGGGGGATGAAATGACCTGTAACATTCTTTTTTAAATATCTCAAAAATTAATGCGATTCAAACGATGAAAATGGAGTTATTTTCAGTTCATACGATTTACTAACGAATGGCTATTTCGGAATTTTAAATTTCCATGATGAGGGGGGGGTAAAATTTTAGGCCTGTAACATTATTTGTTAAATATCTCAAAAACTATTGCGGTTCAAACGATGAAAATGGAGTTCTTTTCGGTTCCTACGATTTGCTAACGAATGGCTATTTTGAAATTTTGAATTTCCATGGGGGTGGGGGGCTGGTGAAATGGTCGGTCTCTCTGTATATGTGCAAATTCTCAATATTAATTTTTAAATATCTCAAAAACTATTGCGGTTCAAACGATAAAAATGGAGCTCATTCCTGTTCATACGATTTACTAACGAATGGCTATTTCGGAATTTTAAATTTCCATGATGAGGGGGGAGGGGGATGAAATGGCCTGTAACATTCTTTTTTAAATATCTCAAAAATTATTGCGGTTCAAACGATGAAAATAGAGTTCTTTTCGGTTCATACGATTTGTTAACGAATGACTATTTTGAAATTTTGAATTTCCATGATGAAAGGGGGGGGTAAATGGTGTAGGCCTGTGACATTCTTTTTTAAATATCTCAAAAACTATTGCGGTTCAAACGATGAAAATGGAGTTATTTTCGGTTCATACGATTTGCTAACGAATGGCTATTTTGAAATTTTGAATTTCCATGGGGGTGGGAGGCTGGTGAAATGGTCGGTCTCTCTGTATATGTGCAAATTCTCAATATTAATTTTTAAATATCTCAAAAACTATTGCGGTTCAAACGATAAAAATGGAGCTCATTCCTGTTCATACGATTTACTAACGAATGGCTATTTCGGAATTTTAAATTTCCATGATGAGGGGGGAGGGGGATGAAATGGCCTGTAACATTCTTTTAAATATCTCAAAAATTATTGCGGTTCAAACGATGAAAATAGAGTTCTTTTCGGTTCATACGATTTGCTAACGAATGACTATTTTGAATTTTGAATTTCCATGATGAAAGGGGGGGGGGGGTAAATGGTGTAGGCCTGTGACATTCTTTTTTAAATATCTCAAAAACTATTGCGGTTCAAACGATGAAAATGGAGTTATTTTCGGTTCATACGATTTGCTAACGAATGGCTATTTTGAAATTTTGAATTTCCATGGGGGTGGGAGGCTGGTGAAATGGTCGGTCTCTCTGTATATATGCAAATTCTCAATATTATGTTTTAAATATCTCAAAAACTATTGCGGTTCAAACGATAAAAATGGAGTTCATTCCTGTTCATACGATTTACTAACGAATGGCTATTTCGGGATTTTGAATTTCGATGATGAGGGGGGGTGAAATGATAGGCCTGTAACATTATTTTTTAAATATCTCAAAAACTATTGCGGTTCAAACGATGAAAATGGAGTTCTTTTCAGTTCACACGATTTGCTAACGAATGCCTATTTTGAAATTTTGAATTTCCATGGTGGGGGGCTGGTGAAATGGTCGGTCTTTCTGTATATATGCAAATTCTCAATATTATTTTTTAAATATCTCAAAAACTATTGCGGTTCAAACGATAAAAATGGAGCTCATTCCTGTTCATACGATTTACTAACGAATGGCTATTTCGGAATTTTAAATTTCCATGATGAGGGGGAGGGGGATGAAACGATCTGTAACATTCTTTTAAATATCTCAAAAATTATTGCGGTTCAAACGATGAAAATGGAGTTCTTTTCAGTTCATACGATTTGCTAACGAATGGCTAATTCAGAATTTTGAATTTCCATGATGTGGGGGGAGGGGGAATGAAATGGCCTGTAACATTCTTTTTTAAATATCTCAAAAATTATTGCGGTTCAAACGATGAAAATGAAGTTCTTTTCAGTTCATACGATTTGCTAACGAATGGCTATTTTGAAATTTTGAATTTCCATGATGAAGGGGGGGGTAAATGGTGTAGGCCTGTGACATTATTTTTTAAATATCTCAAAAACTATTGCGGTTCAAACGATGAAAATGGAGTTATTATCGGTTCATACGATTTGCTAACGAATGGCTATTTTGAAATTTTGAATTTCCATGGGGGGGGGGCTGGTGAAATGGTCGGTCTCTCTGTATATATGCCAATTCTCAATATTCTTTTTTAAATATCTCAAAAACTATTGCGGTTCAAACGATAAAAATGGAGTTCATTCCTGTTCATACGATTTACTAACGAATGGTTGTTTCGGAATTTTGAATTTCCATGATAAAGGGGGTGGGGTAAATGGTGTAGGCCTGTGACATTCTTTTTTAAATATCTCAAAAACTATTGCGGTTCAAACGATGAAAATGGAGTTCTTTTCGGTTCATACGATTTGCTAACGAATGGCTATTTTGAGATTTTGAATTTCCATGCGGGTGGGGAGCTGGTGAAATGGTCGGTCTCTGTGCGTATATGTAAATTCTATTATTTATTAAATATTTCAAAAACTATTGCGGTTCAAACGATAAAAATGGATTTCTTTCCTGTTCATACGATTTAATAACGAATGGCTATTTCGGAATTTTGAATTTCGATGATGAGGGGGGGGTGAAATGATAGGCCTGTAACATTATTTTTTAAATATCTCAAAAACTATTGCGGTTCAAACGATGAAAATGGAGTTCTTTTCAGTTCACACGATTTGCTAACGAATGCCTATTTTGAAATTTTGAATTTCCATGGTGGGGGCTGGTGAAATGGTCGGTCTTTCTGTATATATGCAAATTCTCAATATTATTTTTTAAATATCTCAAAAACTATTGCGGTTCAAACGATAGAAATGGAGTTCATTCCGGTTCATACGATTTACTAACGAATGGCTATTTCGAAATTTTGAGTTTCCATGGTGGGGGCTGGTGAAATGGTCGGCCTCCTATATTTATATGCAAATTCTCAATATTATTTGTTAAATATCTCAAAAACTATTGTGGTTCAAACGATGAAAATGGAGTTCATTCCGGTTCATACGATTTATTAACGAATGGCAACGCTGAAATTTGAAATATCTATTTTTTGGGGGTATCATTTCACCAGCCCCCACTTTGTTTTTTAAATAACTCAAAAACTATTGCGGTTCAAACGAAAAAAATTGAGTTCATTCCGGTTCATACGTGGTACAAACGAATGGTGCAAAAAAAATTTAAAAATTCCATGGTGGGGGGGCTATCGTTTCACCAGCCCCCACTTTGTTTTTTAAATATCTCCAAAACTTTTGCGGTTCAAACGAAAAAAACCGAGTTCATTCCGGTTCATACGTGGTACAAACGAATGGTGTCTGAAAAATTAAAAAATTCCGTGGTGGGGGGCTGGTGAAATGCACCTTACATAAAATTCCTAGTACTTGGAGTCGCTGAATCGTTCTTCCCACCGCATGGACTTACTCGCGTCAAGCGCAAGAGTGAGCACGGAGAATTTACTATTCCGAAGTCCCGACGATGATGACGGGAAAACGGAGGTTCCGGCGCCCAATGGCCCAAAGCCTACCTTTTGTAGCAAGACAGCGCAAGACTTTTGTTTTGGCACACTTTGGCGCAGAATTTCCATCCCTAGAAGAGGTGACGTCATTCCCTCTTCCAGGGATGGAAATTCTAATGACTTCGTTCGAAGTCATTACGATTTTGCTTTCCACAAGAAGGAGGCATACCCCCCCCTCTAAAATTTTTATTGCATTTTTTGGAATAATATCGGTAACACCAAAAACGGAACAGAAAAAAGCGGATTTCCGCGTTTTCGCGGGCCTTTCATGCCTGTAACACACACTGGCTGAAAGTGGAAAAAGAACACCAAGAAGGAGACGTCTGATACCAACGAAATTTATACAGCATAATAACGGAATACAGAGGATAACGTGATCAAAACATTATGGCAAAATACAGCTGTATTTGCTGGTAAACTGAAAAATAACATTTCCATGTAACATGATTAGTACGAGGTTGATCCGCCACGAACTGCGTCACACTGTGCAATTCTGGCACGGAGTCTGTCGTACAGATGTTGGATGTAAGTTTGGGGTATTGAGTTCCAAGCATCCTCAACCTGGACGCGCAAATCGGGGATGGTCGTGGCTGGCCGTGGAGACCGGATAAGTCGTTGTCCCATAAAATCCCACACGTGCTCAATGGGGGACAAATCTGATGAACGTGCAGGCCATGGAAGTTGTCTCACACCCTGAACTGCATGTTTCGTTGCACGTGCCGTGTGTGGGCGTGTGTTATCTTGCTGGAAAACACCACGATGTTCTGACCTTACAAATGGCACAACAAATGGCTGAATGATGCTTTTTGATGTAGGAGCTGGTGTTTAACGTACCCGGTACAAACACTAGTTGTGTACGGGAGTGATAGCTGATCGCTCCCCACACCAGGAGACCAGGTGTAGGCATTGTGTGTCGTTGGCGGATGCAAGAAGGGTGGAGACGCTCCCCTGTGCGTCTGCGAACACGCATACGGCCATCGGAGGCTACCAAGCAGAATCTTCTTTTATCGCTGAACATGACAGATCGCCATTCCGTTCTCCAGTGCAGACGTTGGCGACACCACTGCAGCCGTTCCTAACGGTGGGCTGGAGTCAGAGGTACACATGCCAGAGGCACACGTGCACGTAGTCCTGCATCCGGTAGACGGTTGCGGATTGTTCGCACAGTCACCTCAGGTGCAACGGCAGCTCGGATTTGCGTCGCAGTGGATGTTCTGCTTGACAACGCCGCTCTTCTTATGCGTCGATCGGTCCGCTCATCAGTTCGTCTGTGACTCCCGGTTCCACGTCTTCTCGTGTGGGAATGTTCCTCGGACCATCTACGCCAATATCGTACCACCACCGATACTTCCTGTCCAATTCGCTCCGCAATACGACGTTACGACCACCCGGCCTCGCGGAGTCCGACTAGACGACCTCGCTCAAAGTCCGATAACTGCTGAAATCGTACACGTCTTCCATGTCCAGGCATTGCAGCTTCTTCAGGATCTTCGCACGTGTCCGTACGCCGACGACTGATTACATTCACTTCGCCGTACTCCTTAAATACCACCGACGATAATGCATATTATGCCGTGCTGTGGCGTAAGAGCTCACCGGTTGGTCCCGAAATTAACATCACACCTACGTAAACTCGACCCCATTAACATATGTAAATTTCATGATCGTCCGCCAATTCCTTCTTGGTGTTCTTTTTTCACTTTCCGGCAGTGTATAAAAAACGTGGAAACCTAATTTCATGCCTTCCCTGTTACCTCCACAAGTTCGTTATATAATAAAATATAAGTATTAATCATAAGGCGGGGGGGGGCACATTTGTTTCCCACCTAATTTGGAAGAACTGCAAAGCTACCAGAGGTGCTCTCCTTTACAGTGTCAGTATCCTCTTCAGAAATTATATTTTCATCGGGAACCATTTTATTTCTGATTCTGACATTTAAGCCTTCATTTAGGTTTAATTTACGATCAATAACTGAATTTAAAAATATATAAGTTTTACACATTTATCATCATCGATGTACTTTAAATGGGCTGCAAATAAAATGAAGTTAGTGCTGAAAACACCAATCGAGTGGCTGTCTATTGGTAAGTCATAATATAAATTTGGTAGATTTCGAATATTTATTTAAATTTTTCTGCTTAAACAAAATTATGTTTAGCTTATTTGATGTGCAGGGAATTATGTAAACCAGGAATACCAGGTTCACATCCCGCCACTGCCACTACTGAATATTCGCCGTGCTTCGGAAAGCACGTTAAGCCATTGGTCAACCGTACATGGTACACAAGTTTTAGTCAGTCTCTGAGCAGGCCCGTAATTAAAGGGACTTCGAGTGCACTGCACATACGTACTCCCAGGGTCGCGCTGGCTCTTTTCAAGTTTTCGCCAATTTATTCGCCAAATACAATTTTTATCGCCAAACTGTTATAACAGTACAAAAATTTAATCGCGAAAGCTCTTTTTCATCGCCAAAACGATTTCTTTTTCGCAAATTGGGATGATGGCGATCGGCAGCGCGACCCTGAGTACTCCCATTAAACCGTGATTGATATACGCGAATGCGTTTTATGTATGCTTTTCTTTTAAGAATTGCGCGCTTCTTTTTTCTTTTTTTGATTGGATTTTTAACGACCACTGTGAGCGACTCAATGGGCTATAAGCAGTCGCCCGTCCCTAATTTAGGGTCACTGGCTCCAAGGCAGGGAAAGAGCCAGTGTCGTAAGACAAACACAACATCCATGCCTCACCAGGATTCGAACCCGGACCCCTTTCGGACGAATGATCAGAGGCCATCGCTTAGACCACTGCGTCACCGGGGCGGCAATTGCGCGCTTCAGATATATTTTGTTGCATCCCCCCCCCCCCCCCGAGTAGAAGTTTTATAAATATAGTTGGGTCTGAAACTAAATTCCCTTTTCACATCCATAGTAATAGCTCCTATGCATGTATATTAACTAGAGAATGGGAAAAAAATATCAGCTCAGCGAATGAAATTTTTATATCAATGAGTATAAGGTGCGATGTGTTACAGTTGTTTGCACATAACTACACATCCTTCAGAATAGAACGAGCAAAAAAGTGTTCCTCTCAGGTACGAAGAACCAACCAAGGAGGTAACAACCCTGTGTCATTTTTTTAAAACAGAGTCAAAAGAAAAAGTATTTACTGTGTGCAAAACATTGTGGAATAATATGTTTTTTATATTCAAGAATAAATAATTTAAGCAGTTTTACTTTTTTGTGATACTTCTTTATTGTTCCTTATTTGCTGATTTATGTTCTGTATTTTCGGATAAAACTGAAAAAGTTGCTAGACACTGTCGCACGTACTACAGTTACATATTTTGTGTGTGATCGTAAGGCATTTCAAAGAGGCTGGCCCTAGTTCTCTAAAATAATAAAATTTGCATGATATGGTGAACATTGGAATAAATGTCATGTAGTACTTTGTGTAGTTATGCAATTAAGACAATCATTTTAATTGCAACGTGTACATTTGTGTTGCACGCGATAAAATGCTATAATTTGAGTTTAAGAAAAATACCTATAGATTCCAAACAATTTCAATTATTAAAACACCCATAAACCTAGTTTAAAATGTAGAATTTAAAAATTTCAGCAATCGAAACCTAGTAGATTTTCATAAAAGGGTCTCGAATATATATCTTTTGAAGGGGGGGGGGGGGGCTGGACTTTTTCTAGAAGGCAACTGCCTGAGAGATCTACATTTCAGAGTGCGGAAATTGATTTCAATTCTCAGCATAAACGAACGAATCATTACTTTTCTTTCTAAATATTGTTCTTCATTAAAATCGGGCCTTTAAACTCTTCGCTGAAAGCCAAATCGCACAAGCTATAGCTCCTGCTTTTCATAAGGTACGTAGCTTCATCTATTGACAATAGAGGTAAGTAGAAGTTCTGCGATTGCTGACTGAAACCAAATCCTTACCCTTTGTTACTTTCGGGGTTTAATTAATAACGACCAGTAGTGAAAGTGGGCGGGAACAGTGGTGTGGATCCTCATATGAGGATCCCCGACTCTGAAAATCTGGGGGGATCCGGATTGACTCCCCCTCCCTGGTTACGCCCATGGACGGGAACGATAGGAAACGGCATTCCACTAAATAGTGGAATGCCGTTTGTTTTATATATTTGAAAAAAATGTGATGCAGAACTATACCGAGGAAATATTGGCTCGCAGCTTATTTATATCCATGAATTCTATTCGTAACTTGTGTAAGAGTTATTTGTTTGAAAATTCTGTCTCTGATTTGGCATTTTCAAAGCTTTTGACCCCAGACAATAAATTTTGTCCTTCGGATCACCGCACAGGCGCAGGAAGCGCGCGCTTGGGGCCTCAGAACCGTAGGGGGCCTCAAATAAATAAATAAAAAAAAAAAATATTTCGAAGTTGTGTTTATAGATAGAAATGTAAAATAATAATAACGATAATAAGGGCAAAATTCTGTCGTGTTCTGTGATCCTATTTTCATAGAGGGCTAACATTCATGCTACGAACGGAACTGCGTTCAGCGTCTTTTTACTAGTAATCAGGACGGGCACTGTCGGGGCCTGATTTACAGGAGGGCTTTCAGGGCGCGTGCCCAGGGCACTGACCTTGGAGGGCCCCAAAAACATAGTTATATATCACTTGCTTTGCGTGAAATTGATTCGCAATGTTCATCCAGTGAAAAAAATTAAAATGGTAATTTCAGAACTTTACGCTGAAATACATAGAAATGACAATTATAACTTCCACACATAAATAGAACTATTAGCAAATGATTGCCTTAATCTTCGAATGATAACTATTTAGCGGATCCTCAATCATACATGCATGCACATAACATCGGATGCCGGGGACCCCTTGCAAGCCTCTTGCCCAGGGCCAAAAACTGTCTAAGTCGGTCCCTGGGCACAGCACCTGAGCAACAGTGGTTGTTGCCCCAAATCATTTAAAAAATCGGGGAAGCCTAAACTCGAATGTCCACTTTTCCCAGGAGCTATATTTCAAGTTCGCACGCGATGTTCCTCGTGTTGGCGCGTGCTGGTCCTCGTGGTGCTGCCAGCCCGAACTGATGGTTTATGTTATTTTACACAAATATTGTTAATTTTATTATATAGGCTCCATCATTTGAGCAAAGGCTTATGCAAACACTACCACAAGGTTTCTGAGAGGTAAACTAGTGTTTTTATTTGTCTTCTTTTGAGGACTTTTTTTAAATACAGTTCTTGGTATAACAAAAAATCGGTGTTAAACCTGGTGCTTCTGATAATATAAATTACTGTTTTAAGGATTTAGTTAAATATTTGTTTGAACTGAGAAGATATAGTGGAACAACGTTCCATTACTTACAAGTGCTATTTCTTCCTAATTATATCCGTTTTGAGGATGGAAGGTGACCCGTTTTAATCATCGCAGGGTGCTCTTTTTGCTCTGAGGTTCCTTATGAACTGCCAATAACCGAATGTCCCTTCCCTCTACAAGCGAAATCGTATATATCTTTTGATTCAATTTTTTATAAGTGTGAATGAAGCAGAAAGTAATGGCATTCCATTCACTGTTAAAAACATTTCTTGAGTTCGCCATCTGGTTTTTCTGCGCTAGAGAGATGCATTCCAAAAAGCTCACCTGCGAACTTTACTTTATTGCCCACATATCTAAACCATGAGTGTGTTAGCGTTTCTCTCTAAATATCACCCCTGCCTGGTCTCCCGATACATTTATTCCTTCGGAGCATTTGAATTCCTCTATTTCAGAGGGACCAACTACAAAGTGAGTTTGTGCAAAATCTGTCTATGTAACTAACTTAATTTCTTTTTTTACGTGAATCAAACCCTTAATGAAATTAAAACCTTCAATAAAATTTTTGTAATGGTTTTGAAAAAATCATTCCAACACTTGTGTCTAAACAACTGCGTTCTGATAGTTTTAGCTCTAAGGAAAGGGAATGGGCTTGGCCAACAATGAATCCTTGAAATGTTCCCGTCCATAGACGTAACCACTGGGATGGGAGTTCGAAAGGGGTCAGGACCCCTAGATTTTGAAACATGGCTACGCCACTGTTCCCGTCCACTCTTTTTTTTTTTTTTGTTGGAGGTTTAACGACCACCGTGAGCAACTCAATGGGCTATAAGCAGTCGCCAGTCCCTAATTTAGGGTCACTGGTTCCAGGGAAGGGAGAGAGCCAGTGCCGTAAGACAAACACAACATCCATGCCTGACCGGGATTCGAACCCGGACCCCTTACGGACGAATGATCAGAGGCCAGCGCCTTAGACCACTGCGCCACCGGGGCGGCCCCGTCCACTCTAACCAGTCCAACAACAGAGCCCTAAATTTGATCCACAGCACAGAGCGCAGAGGTTGTGTGTACAATATATTTCGTTTAATATTGGATCAAATACTTGATGTATTGCAGCTAGAATCGAACTTTGAATATACTTGCTATCGGCAAAGTAAGTGTTTTTCTTGAAATTAAGTTTATGTCTTAAAAAACGGGATACGAAATTTTCCTACAATCACAGCGGGCCTTGTAAGCGCTTTGTTCTGACATTTTAAAGGACTTACGTGGGTCAATCACACGAAACCAAGAGCACAGTGGCGGACCTACGACTTTTTTTTTTTTTTTTTTTTTTATTTGAGTTTCCCAAAACATTGAAGATGCAAATAAAAGTACCCCGGACAAAATATCTCCCAAAACAATGGGAGCCGATAAAAATATATCGGACGTATTAAACTGCATTTCGAATTATTGGTAAAATATGTATATATTTAGAAATTTAAATAAATATATTTTAAAATAAGCAGCCAGTTACGAGGGTCATAACAAAATTTATGCACACGTTAATCTAAAACGGAAGCGGATGATGTAATCGGGAAAATGATTGCGTCATGTCAAAGTCAGACAATCAGCAACGCAGTGATGAGGGTTGCCAGGTTGGCGGTTTTGGCGCCAAATTGGGCTACTGAATTTTTAGTTTGGCGGGTAAAAACTTGTCATTAGCGGCTTGGCGGGTTTTGGGCTAGAAGGTTTGTTGTCTGGCTATTTTAATGGCTAGAAAATGTTCTCACTCTCCCCTCACATTTTTTCTTAAAAAAGAGAAAGTTAATTTCTTAAAACATAACTGTATGTAACCTAGCAACACGACTACTTTAGCTGTAACCGTAAGTTTGAGTTTCCAGTAACTAATGCTATTCTAATATTCTTGCTTAATGCAAGATTCTTAGATATTTCTTAGCTTGGGTTCATTTGAGATAAACGCTCACACTGGCTCCTTCATTTGACGTCATTGTGGTGGCACTGTGCAGAAGCAAAACACAACATTCATATACATAACTCAAGGTAAAGAAGAGAACTCAAAGTTTATATTTAAGCAAAAGCTAAAATTTTTCTTCATTTAAAATTTTTCACTTCGTCACGCAATTACAAAAGAAATGAAAAATGTCCAGTTTAGAATGAATTCTTAACTAATATAGTAGAGTTACGTTCACAGCTTGTCATATGCATTTGTGAAACAACACGGTGGGGACCTGAGATTTTTCCTAAACAAATAATTTATATCTACAAAAAAGTTCCGGTATCTTTTTTAATTTGTGCAGTTTTAATAAGTAGCGTCAGAACTGTTCTCATAGATAGCTCATCGGACATAAAATTTAGATACAAAATAGTAGTTTCTATTGAATTATACCAGAAATCAACGTTTCTTTCGTTACCAAAATGCAGTCGACTTTCTTTTGCACACCTCACTGCTAATTTTTTAATTTCCATTTCAGAGTTCGGCCTCGAAGTGGCAAGCATTTTTAAAAAATTCGGATAGAAATTATGCTTGAAATTTATTTAGAAAGTCGCTAAAATTCGAAATCTGTAAATTTTGACTTTTACTTCAATGAATGAACGTTTTTGTTTTGAACACTGAACAGTTTTTCTTCTAAACAAATTCATTTCCGAAGATTCGCAAACAGTTTTAAAGGAAAGCGGTTTAATAGAACATTTCTCAGGAGTTTAGACAGACAAGTTTCTGCACTACATGAACTTTTGAACAATTTGTCAGTAAAACATTTCGATAACTACTGTATTTTGCACAGGTTTTCAAAAATATCATCCAATATACATTTACAAACATTTATTGCTTTAAGAGGCTGAATTCATCTGGAAGAAGAGGCGAGGGGGATGAAACAAGAATCCTTCAAGAATATCATTCTAATGCCAACAGTACTGCATTCTAGAAAATTGGAGTTTTGCTGGGGGACAGGAGCAATTTTCTTCCCAGCAATGAAAATGCAGCCTGCTGCTAGTTTTGAAGATGATGATTAATACTACTTTTAGGCTATGTACATGAGTGGCGCACCCAAAATTTTCTTTTGACTGTTGCCCAATGCATTGTAAATGCAAATAAAAAATGCCCTGGAGAAAACATCTCCCAAAATGTTGGTAGCCGATAAAAATATCTTTGCCGTATTAAAGTGAGTTTCAATGTACATATTTGAAAAATGTGTATTTAAAAACATATACAAAAATACACGGTGGAGTAACATTATTGTGACCACCAGCTAACATCCAGAGTAACCGCCGTGTGCAGCGCGGACAGCAGCTAGACGGGCTGGGAGTGACTCAATAAGGTGCTGGAAGATGTTCACAGGTATGTGGAGCCATGCTGACTGCAATGCATCTGACAGCTGCTGGAGGGTGCGTGGTGGAGGATCCACAGAGCAAACAACACGATCGAGGTGGTCTCACAGATGCCCAATTGGGTTTAAGTCTGGGGAATTAGGGGGGCCAGGAAAGTACTTTGAAGTCTTCGCCGTGCTTTTCCAACCACTCTCTGACATTTCTAGCTGTGTGACAAGTCGCATTGCAGTGTGAAAGATTCCGCACGTCACAGGGAAGACAATCAGCATGTGTGGGTGTACGTGGTCTGCAAGGATGGATTCATAACGAATTCGGTCCATAGTGCCTTCCACAGGTATGAGTGGACCCAGGGCACGAAAATATTCTCCAGAACAAAGAGCTGCACACACCAGCTTGTGTTCTTCCAGGAATAGTTGAAGAGCGTTTGTTCTCCGATGTTTCCCGACGTATACGCCAAAGTACATCCCTTCGATGAAGCAGAAAACGTTACTAATCAGAGAAAGCAATCAGCGGAGGTCCAATTCCGATACTGCGGTGAAAATGTAAGCCTTTTCTGCCGATGCACCTTCGTTAGCATAAGTGCAGTGACCATCCGTCTGCATCAGAGCCCCATACGCAGAAGGGTTGGCTGAACTGTCGTTTTAGACACAGTTCCGGTATCCCCCTGGTTCATTCGGCCAGTGAGTTGCTCCACTGTAGCGTGTCGATCGGCCCTCACGCACCTTCGAAGCCGACGTTCACCTCTTACATCAACGGCACGTGGCGCTCCGCAGTTTTCATGTCGCTTATTCGCAATGGTGACATTTCTCCCATCACGATACACTTTAACCACAGCAGCACGCGAACAGTTCACAAACTGCGCTGTTTCAGAAGAGCTGCCACCCTTAGCCCGAAAGCCGATAATCATCCCTTTTTGCAAATCTGATAAATCGCTCCTTTTATCCATGACAGCAACGAGTGATATGTTTTCAGATCAAATGATCATATGTAGAGGATTTTAGGAAGGGAGTGTCTGACCCCAGGTGTTAAACAACCCGTGGAAATAGGAAACTAACAGATTTGGGCTAGAGCGCCCGATAGGAAAACGACACGGAAGCGAAGTAGAAAGGGGGAGGAATACGCCCTTATTTATTACCCGGGGGCAGTGCCCGGGGTCCGACGGCTTAACGTGCCCATCCGACGCACGGCGGATGTTTAGTGGATCGAGCGTTCGTACCAGCTGGGATAGAACCTGAGGCCCTTTCCGTGGCAGTCACGAACGTTGCCCACTACCGGCGGCCCTATATGTTTTCAAAATACCTACAGCACACCATATATACCCTCCAAGCCAGCTCACGACACGTGCTTTCTGTCATTGGCTACGCGCTGTTGACGTCAAAAGTAGGAGGTCACAATAATGTGACTTGACTGTGTATTGAAACGGCAGGCAATAACAAAGAATGAAGGAAGAAGTATATCAATAAGGAGACAGCCCTGTGCCATCTCCAGTGGATGAGACAGTTATGTACATATTTTATAAAAACAGCACGCACTCACTGTATATGGTATCACTTTGAACTAATATACACTTGCTGTCTTAAAGCACGATAAAACCACAATAGGCTCCCTAAAACACTCAATAAAATCACATTTATTAACAATTCTAAAAGCCCATTTATTTTTTTACCGACGAGCGCTTTCGAGGTCTCAAGACCTCATTATCAAGTCACTGAATAAAAGCCCCGAAACACTTGCAAGCAGCAAGAATATATAGACATAGGTTCGTTATCTCAATTACACATCACAAGTTTATACATAGGTTGCCATTCTGAAAAAGAAAATTAAAGTCCAATACCCAGGTAGGAACAGGACAAAACACAAAATTGATTATAGATGGTCAAGTGGTCTCAGCTTCCTGTTGATCCAGAGCGGGACCCACGAGTCGCTTCCAAGGGGTTGGGATGAAGGCTGGAAAATCCGTATTACAACAGGTGTCCCAAAATTTTTGGATGTAGAGACTTTCCGCCAGAAATATGTTATATTTGCTTATTGAGGAGTTCAAGATTTCTGCATTTGTCCAATCTGGTACGAAGCCGTCTTTAATAACTGCTTCGGTTAAAGCCGTAGAGATGTTCCCGGATCGCAGTGCATACTGATGTTCTTTAAGACGGATCTTCAAAGTCCTCAGGGTAGAGCCAATGTAGACCTTAGGTTCGCAAGCAGGATCCTGGTGGAGAAGAGGTATAGAATACACTCCCGGCTTATTCCCGACTTCGACGGTATCTCGGTCGTGGCGAACCAAGGAGAAGACATTACGAGTGTTTATGCCAAATGAGAGAGAGTGTTTATGGCATATCCCTTTCAATGTATTGACCAGAGGAGGAAGGTAGTCCAGTTTCCCTACATATTTAGTCGGAGGTCTGGTAGATATTAATGACGAAAAGCGGAGTCTAGAATGCTCTCGAAGTAAACGGTGAAAGTGAAATGAGGAAAAACCGAAAGTCTGTAAGATTGAATGTACTTGAGTTCTTGAACACGGAGGTTTCTAGAGGAAGAATGGGTGAACGCCCTTTTTATCAGAAACCGAATAGCAGAGGATTTGTGTTCGAAAGCGCTCGTCTATCTAAACGTAAATGGGCTTTTAGAATTTTTAATAAATGTGATTTTATTGAGTGTTTTAGGGAGCCTATTGTGGTTTTATCGTGCTTTGAGACAGCAAGTGTACATTAGTTCAACAATCAGCACGTTGTATTAAATCTTAGTCTACTCATCTAGCTGCGAGATTCTTAATATGCTACAAATCTTCACTGTGGTTGTACCTTGAATTTGCCCGAACCATTGAGAGAGAGCAGCAAGAACCTTCTTCTCGATGCGTCGTAATTTGATGATTAATGAAACTCATTTAAATTTTTTGGTTAGCTGTCGCTCGCTACATGTAATTCCTAGGTTCCTCTTGGTCAAGTGTTATATTATCTCACATAGGGACCAATTGGTCGCTTCCAACGCCGAAGACAAGAGACTAAGTGCTGAAATTCGTAGGAAATAGAGTTATTCTGACCTTTTAAGCCGGAAAACTTATCGAGCTTATATTCACCTTTCTGGTATCGCACACCAACTAACTTTTGGTATCAAACTTTCGAAATTCTTTACATCTCTCCAAACAGAGAGGTCTGCCATCGAAAAGCGGCAAATTAAAAAAAATTGCTATCTAGTTGCCTTTAATCCTAACAGGTATCATCATACAAATTTTTTGCCTGTACTTAATGGATTAAATACTAGGCCTGCTTCATTCATTAGTTCCGTACAAGTGACTGCCCCTTAAAAATCAGCACTAAATAAAGGGTTTAAATTCAGTTTTCCTGTATCTCACATTAACCCAACTCGTCTTATTCCTCAACTAGTACAGATTGTCAAGACCCTCACCGAGACGGAACGTGAACCCATTCGTTATAACCTTGGCAAGATTTGTTCTCAACCATATACCATTTCACCAAGGCCGAGGTACAATAGGAACCAATTGATAGAACTTTCTCGTAACCCTACTCTGTCTTTCTTTGGTGTTGATAAGGCACAGCAACTCATCATTATGAATAGTCAAGACTACCAACTAAAAATGGAACAAGCTATTGCCCTGGTGCCTCACCGTGTGGTCAAGGCAGACCCTACTACCACCACTATAGCTGAACTCAGCAAAATAAAAAAATCACGGCTGTCTTCCACTTTCTATTTCTTGCAAGATGAAACCACCGGTGGGACCGAGGGTCCCCGAGGCCTTTGGAAAACTTAAAACTCACAAGGCGGGACAGCCCATGAGGTTATTGGTTTCCGGCTATGCTAGCCCTACTCGCTCCTTTGAAGCGGTTCTGGCCTCGTATCTCAAACCTCTCACTCAGAATTCTTCTATTTCTATCAACAGTACAACTCAGACAATCGATCGTATTGCACCATTTACCCACCCAGGAACGAATTTTATAATGGCGTCACTTGACGTTGTTTCTCTGTTTCCTAGTGTCCCGTTGTCATCTGTGCATTCTATTATTTGTTTAAAACCTTAAAACCTGCTCTTGATCCCTCTATTTCCCCTGTTGAAATTGAAGCTGTTTTGACTGCTCTGAGATTTATTGCAAAAAGGTCCTATTTTAAGTTCAATCATCAGATTTTTCATCAAACCGAGGGTGAACCAATGGGGTCACCACTATGTCCTGTGTTGGCTGAAATTCTCTTGCAGTCCATTGAAGAAACTGTTCTATCTTCTTTTTTAGTACAACCACTACTAGTATTAAGGTATGTGGATGATATGTTGATTTTTTGGATACATTCAATATCCCTGCTTGATCAACTAACTCATAGGTTGTCTTCACAGTATCCTTCTATTCAATTTAATCAAGAACAAGAGGTTGGGGGTGTTTTACCCTTCCTTGATATTCAGTTAACCCGGAACCTAGTCAACAACCATATTTCTTATTCTGTCTATCGAAAACCAACTTTTATATCCTGCATCATTCCTTTTGAATCGGCTCATCCACCTGAACACAATTCCGCTGCTATTCAGTTTCTGATAAAAAGGGCGTTCACCCATTCTTCCTCTAGAAACCTCCGTGTTCAAGAACTCAAGTACATTCAATCTCTTGTACAGACTTTCGGTTTTTCCTCATTTCACTTTCACCGTTTACTTCGAGAGCATTCTAGACTCCGCTTTTCGTCATTAATATCTACCAGACCTCCGACTAAATATGTAGGGAAACTGGACTACCTTCCTCCTCTGGTCAATACATTGAAAGGGTTATGCCATAAACACTCTCTCTCATTTGGCATGAACACTCGTAATGTCTTCTCCTTGGTTCGCCACGACCGAGATACCGTTGACGTCGGGAATAAGCCGGGAGTGTATTCCATACCTCTTCTCCACCAGGATTCTGCTTGCGAACCTAAGGTCTACATTGTCTCTACTCTGAGGACTTTGAAGATCCGTCTTAAAGAACATCAGTATGCACTGCGATCCGGGAACATCTCTACGGCTTTAACCGATGCAGTTACAAATGACGGCTTCGTACCAGATTGGACAAATACAAAAATCTTGAACTCCTCAATAAACGAATATAACATATTTCTGGCGGAAAGTCTCTATATCCAAAAATTTTGGGACACCTGTTGTAATACGGATTTTCCAGCCTTCATCCCAACCCCTTGGAGGCGACTCATGGGTCTCGCTCTGGATCAACAGGAAGCTGAGACCACTTGACCATCTATAATCAATTTTGTGTTTTGTCCTGTTCCTACCTGGATATTGGACTTTAATTTTCTTTTTCAGAATGGCAACCTATGTATAAACTTGTGACGTGTAATTGAGATAACGAACCTATGTCTATATATTCTTGCTGCTTGCGAGTGTTTCGGGGCTTTTATTCAGTGACTTGATAATGAGGTCTTGAAAACCTCGAAAGCGCTCGTCGGTGAAAAAATAAATGGGCTTTTAGAATTGTTAATAAATGTGATTTTATTGAGTGTTTTAGGGAGCCTATTGTGGTTTTATCGTGCTTTAAGATAGGAAGTGTATATTAGTTCAACAATCAGCACGTTGTATTAAATTTTGGTCTGGTATCTCTTTGTTCTTCCGTCCATCCATCCGTCTGCCTGTGGACACCATATCTCTGCAACCATTAACCCTATCTGAAAAATTATTTTTGTCGTTCTCTATGAGAAAGAAGAACATTATCCTCTTTAAATAATGCACAGCTTTTCTCGCTAGGGGGCGTAAATGTCAAGACCTTTTTATCACTTTTCTGCTTCTGGAGTTTTTCTGATTTAATGACTTTGTGAAGTATAGAATGGAACAGTTGACATTAATTTCATATAAAAGTATTATTATTATTATTATATAAAATATTTATTTACATAACAAAGCGACGTAAAATAGCATAATAAATGCCCTTGTTTTTACGAGTTCTAAACTCAGAAAAACCTATAGCACCCGCCTTGTAAAAAAACGTGAAATGTTAGTTACACTAAAGGAAATAACTATCGCAACAGAACGACATACAATGGCAAAATAAACGCACTAGGATTTCTATGCGTACAGCAGTCTTGTACCAGATTACGAAGAGTTAACAACATTTTTTTCTATGGTATCACTGTTCCAAAAGAAGAAGAAGAAGAATTCCGAATCCGAGCAGCTGTGAAGACGATTTTGATAGAGGGCGCTGTCATTCTGTGTGAAGTGAAGAGAGCAATCGTGTAAATTGAACTCAAGATACAACATCACTTGTAAACAACGCCAGTGTTTTTATATTACGGACATATCTGGTGTTTGAGGTCATGTGCAGGGCTCGACAAATAGACTGAAGTGCCAGAAAAACTGGTACAGACGAGTTTATGCAAAATACATAACAACGTCACCTATGCGCGTACTCGGTTGCGTCCGCCAGCGCATATATAAAGCGATAGACATCCTTGCCAGCTGTCAGAGCCTCCACGAGGTTTGGTACCTTGTCGTGGTGTGGGGGCTCGGTTGCGCCGCAGTTGCGAAATCCAGACCATTTCATACAGGTGAGTGGTAGATTATTTGCGCAATGCAAGTAATACTACATAAGCCCCGTGTTTTGTTTTCGTTGCTGGTTGAACTTCGTTCTTCCTAATTTGGTGCTGAAGGCAACGTCTTCTCCCCTAGTTTTCTGTGTCTGTGGCACCCCCTGGTCAGCTGGTCTTCGCATTACCTTGGTGCTACGCAATAAGGTACGTGCACTTCGTGGTTCTCATTCAAGCTTCGGAATGGTAAGTATTATTTTTATTGGCTATAATATCACTTGAGCAGGGCTGCCTTCTAGAGCGTAAGTACCTTGGCAAGTGGTTTCTTTTCAATGGCTTACATTCTTTCCTAAATCTTATCTTTTTTCCTTTCACCCGCTAACTGTGTAGACATAGTGTTCAGTTAGTATTCACACTATCAAAAACTGGATTGAGTATTTTCAGTAACTTTCCTCTCAGCTGCTCTGTTCCTTTTTCCTCTTCCTTTTCCTTTTGTGATGTGCAGACAAAGTCCGCACCTGATTTATTTATCTAAGCATCTATTTTTACTGGGCAGACACTGTCCCCAGTACTTGAAGCATTCAAAAGGAATTACGCATTTATCTAGAGAAGGTATTCAGTCAGATATTTTTTGGAGAGTAAAAAAGGAAGCTATCGTACTTGTTTAAAGACCTCGTTGTGAAAAAATTGTAGAATAAAATAAATGTGGTCAGTAAAATAATTTTTTCAAAATGGCGTTCAATCATAATTAAAATATAGTTGCTTGTATTTAAGTATTAAAACTCAAGTTTTCAAATAATTAAAGTAATTTGAGTAAAATATTCTGTTTCAATCAGTTTTCGTTGTTAACCTTAATACTCTTCTTCACACGTTTGATTAAAAACACAAAGTAGTTTAACATTTGCAAAATTAATAGTTATTACTGGGAAACCAAATTCATGGTCCTAAGAGCATTTTTACAATTAAGGAACTCGGCCAATTGGGAAAAAACTGCACTCTGATTGGCTGTTCGCTGACACTGCGTGCTTGGCCAACTCACCTGGAAGTCGGACAGCAGTTTGGCGATTTTTTTTGCTGTCTTTGAAACTTGCTTTTCAGACCATGAACTACAATAACAAAGATTTTAAATTCGACAACAAATATGTTTCTGCAACATCCAAATAATTTTATTAATTTACATTCAGCTTATCCGCAATAAAATTGCTACAGTTATTTTAACATTACACTTAGTGTGTTAACATTACACCACCAAACAATGACAACAACAGCCTCACAACGTGGTCACGGTATTAAAAACATTGGTGAAATTTATTATCCACTTTTTTACCTCCGACTAAACTAAATTTCAACAAAGAACATCTAAATTACTGCTAAAGTTTTTCCAACTGATTAATACAAGTTGAATGTACAGCCTCGTTACAGCAAATCAATAGCGTTACATCTTTGATGACATTACAGTACTAAAAAGTTTTTCTTGCAAGATGACAAGCAGTATTTAGCAGTTTTTAACAGTTAACATTTATTCCCTGGATCAACGTTGAAAAAAAATTTTGAATTCCCTCCGCTGAGTATGATTTAATTTCAAACTACCCCCTATTCATTCATTCTATTCAATAACCCTGCCAGAACCACCTAATCTAAGTTAAAGCAGAGTGACTGTTCTTAGCAAAGCTTGCTTCATCACTTAGCATTCCGCTCTAACGATGCATACACTCCTCTCCTCTCTCTTCACCTCCTTTTCATTCTGATCTTTCCTATGGGGCTCTTGCTCCTTTCTATTTTCTAAAGGCGGCAGGACCTACGGCGTCACGTCTTTTTCCCGACTGAGAAAGCTGTTGCCTAGCTTACATGCAGTCGACTTCTCTTTGGTTAGGGGGCAAGATACGTTAACCGTAGGATTGGTTCTGAACGATTGGGATTGCCCCGATGTTTGAACTTTTGGTTCGTGCTCTTATGTATTCGAATCGACCAGCTGTCAGAGCTGTTTCCGGCATGAGAATGACAAGTGATAACGATTTAAGCGATTTTCGACGCGGTGTCATGGTTGGCGCTCGTGAGATGGACCATGGTATTTCGGAGGTAGAAACGAAGTTCGGATTTTTACGGACGACCATTGCAAAGGGTGTAGCGTGACTACAAGAATTCCGGCAAAACCTCCAACCTACGATACTAGTGTGACGGCAAAAAGGCACTGGGTGAACGTTACCATCGTCGGCTGTCAAGAATCGTTTCACGCGATAGGCGTGCAACACTCTCGCAGGTATCATCAGAATTCAATGCTGGAGCCTCAACAAGCATCAGCGTCCGGACTGTGCAACGCATCCTGCACGATATGGGCTTCGGGAGCCGATGCCCAACTCGAGTCCCCTTCATGGGTGTGCGACACAGAGCTATGCGCCTCGCTTGGGCACGGCAACACCGCCACTGGACACTTGATGACTGGAAACAAGTAGCCTGGTCTGACGAGTCGCGTTTCCAACTGTATCGGGCAGATGGAAGGATTCGTGTGTGGCGCAAACCCCATGAAGCCATGGATCCCGCCTGTCAACAGGGAACAGTACCGGCTGGTGGGGGGTCTGTAATGGTATTGGGTGTGTTTAGCTGAACTTCACTAGAACCCCTGGTACGTCTACAAACAGTGGCGGACTGCGTCTAAACATATTGGTTGCCAGGAGACAAAGGGGGCCCACCCACAACTATAAGGCTATCATTGAATTTTTATAAGAAATAAATAAAGTTTTCAAAAAATACATGTGGAAAAAAAGTACAATTAAAATTTTTGCGAAATAAATTTATATTTTTAGTAATTACAGTGTACATATGTTGTAGATATTACTGGCATTATACAGTAGATACTAAATGTAAATACACTTGCTATAATTGAATTTTTATTTTTATTTTATTTTAAATAAATGGATGTTTTTTAAAAGTTTGCTTGTACTGAGCATTTTACACATTAACAGGTAGTTCAAAAGCATATTTCATGCAGTCCA
The DNA here is from genome assembly GCA_039090855.1 of Macrothele yani. NCBI lineage: Eukaryota > Metazoa > Arthropoda > Arachnida > Araneae > Macrothelidae > Macrothele > Macrothele yani. Next base: position 99,285,741 of record CM077005.1, read on the forward strand.
CTACATTAAGAGCAATCGTTTGAATTCACTAGATGATTGTGTGAATCTGTCAATTGCTTCTGCATCCAATTCATCTAACACTTGCTTTTCAATGGATAGCAACATGTATGATTCCAAGTTCTCCTCAGAGAGTGAATTTCTTAGCCTTGTCTTTATGATCTTTAGCTTTGAAAATGTCCTTTCACCTTGGACTTGAGTAACTTATAGGTGCATATGCCTTTATAAAGTTCATAAAGGTTATCATATGCCTTGTCATGAAGTCTGTTGGATGCCCGAATTTTTAGTGCACACAAATTTTACACTTGTTTCAACTGGATTCCATATCCTCACCATTATTAAGAAATTGCTGGAATACGTTCGAAGCAAAAGAGAACTATTCCAATATTATAAATTTTGAAGATGACAATTCGATTTTTGACTTAAATGTGACAAGGATGGTACGTCAGATAATATCCGAAAACTTGAAACTTTTCATAGTCCTGGAGCGGGACTCGAACCCGCGTCTCCCAGAAAACGCCCGGGTATGCTAACCACTGCACCACCCAGAACGAGTGGTTTCAACTTTCTGATCAATTTGAATATAACCATCACAGGATTCGCTAGTCGAAGCAACCGGCGGGCGTTTTCTGGGAGACGCGGTTTCGAGTCCCGTTCCAGGACGATGAAAATTTTCAAGTTTTCGGATATTATCTGACTTACCATCCTTGTCACATTTACGCCAAAAATCGGATTGTCATCTTCAAAATTTGTATGTATTATATGGCGTAATCCCGTATTTCTCTCATAATTCCAATATTACTTTATCTTTGTAGAGTTTGTGGAGACAGCTAAATACTACCTTCCAATGCTTCATCTTCAAGGCCCTTCTCTGCAATAGTCTTAAACTGTGCTGAGTCCAAGCAGGATAAATCTTTATACAACTTTTTGAGTTGTACAAAGCGTGAATCTAGTTAGTTGTATACAGTAATAATAATATTGGAACTTCAATTATATTTTCAAGCTATTAAAAGGTCGTTAGCATTTTGTGTGCTTTGAATATATCAATTTTGATATTTAGTAATCTATAGCATAAGTGACTGGCGCACTACTTTAGGGAGTCGAACTTAGATTTTCTTTTGGTGCAGGAAACTCACCATAAAGACTTTGGGAAATTTTTCGCCTTTCGTAGAATTACGGGTATAATGTCCAAGTACTCACTCGGATTTGATGGTTTCACGGGAGTGGCTATCATCTACAAGCCGCACCACGAAAATAGCGTCACTCATTTTCATTTCGATGGAGATGGTAGAGTGGTTACTATCCCGGTGATTAGTGGAGTGATGTCGGTTAAGATTGTATGTACAGTAGTGGCCAAAATTGTGGAAACCTTTTGGAAAAAATATTTCTGAGGTTTGATGGCTCGTGACACCACTTTTTTTAGTAATACCATAAAAGTATATATCAATGGAAGGATAATTTCATCAAGAATGTAATGCAACAAAGTTTGCTCAATTATCTGTATTCTATGAAAAGTTATAGCCAAATCACCAGAAAAAGGAAGCACAACTTGCTTAGGTTGATATGAAGCTTTCCTTCATTTGAATGTAGCCAACGAGTATGAGTGTTTAGAGAGCCAATCAGGTGTCATCTTGTTTCGGCAATGAGCCAATCAGGTCACAGTAGGATTCAGCTATAGATGGCATGTGTTGAAGCTGAGAGGAGGACATTTGTTTGTGTGTTATGTGATTGCTATCAAGTTGGTTGGGGGGGGGAGTAGAGGAAAATGGGGCATTCTAGCGCAGGGGCAGCCCTCCATAGACTTAGCATTGGCGGCCCACGAGGCTGCCCCCCGTGGCTGTCCCCGAGGCTGTCCCAGCTGTTCACTTGTCATAATTTTTGTCACGTGATCGTCCCCATGATGTGCTGCCCCTAGCGGTGCTTCTTGGAACTTTCGATAGATCTTTTGAGGGATGGCAACGACCGAGTGGGAAAGGGGCGGATATAGGGGATGTCAACTCGATGTGCTGCCCCCTAGCGGTGCTTCTTGGAACTTTATGTTCTTCTCGGGAGATTTATTGGACTTTGTCAAATTTTTGGAGGAAGTTTTTTTTTGTCCTTTCCAATATTTTTTGTTTCCTCGAATTTGTTTTATTAAACTTATATTTTTAGAGCTTCCGTGGGGTGTTAGGATTTTTTATGGACGTTGCACCATTTTTTTATTTTATTTTTAATTCAGAGTACATAAAAATGCTCTAATGGTCTCGGTGAGATTCGAACTCACATTCCTTCATTCAGAAAGCGTAAATTCTTCCCCTAGACCATCAGTCCATTAGGAAAATATGTTTGAAAGAGGAAGATGCTTGTTCACGGTGTTAAAATGTTTTTGGGGACTTTTCTTGGAATTTCATTTAAAAATTGAGTGTGAGGGGGAGTGGACGTTATTTGAGTTGTGAACGAGTTGGTGTGAACATGAATATTTCTGTTACGGTAGAACATCTCTCGTTGAATTGTTGTAATGGAGGATGTAATGAAACAGACTTATCTAACAGCCGTAAAAAGAAGGAAGCTTTGGTGGTGTGAATGCTTTATTCCGTGCTGTCAAGAAAGAAGGAAACAAGAAAAAAGACGTCGAAAAATGGCTGAAGGGGGAGAAAACGTACACCTTCCACAAACCGACGAGACGTCATTTTCCGAGAAACAGAGTGTTGGTGAATAAAATAGATCAACAGTTTCAAGCAGACTTGGTTGACCTTCCCAGTTTGAGTCAACATAATGATGGATTTCGTTACTTGTTGACGTGTATTGATATATTTTCCAAATATGCGTGGGTGATTCCCTTAAAACAAAAGTCGGGGTCACATATCGTTCAAGCGTTTTCCAAGATTTTCGAACAGAGAATACCATTAAAACTGCAAACTGATAAAGGAACTGCATTTAAGAACAAAGAATTCCAAAAGTTTTTAAAACAGCACGAGGTGCATTTCTTTACGACGAACAACGAGACGAAAGCAAGTGTTGTGGAAAGATTCAATCGCACGTTGAAAACTAGAATGTGGCGATTCTTTTCAAGTCAAAATACGTTCAGATTCATCGACGTACTCAACGATTTAGTCCACAGTTACAATAATTCTACCCATCGAAGTATAAAAATGAAGCCTGTAGAAGTGAACGAAAACAATGAAAAGCAAGAGTAGTGGGATTTTAGGGGAGCTGGGCCAGTGGTGGGGCCATAGGATTAACATTAGCCCCACCACACCACCACTGTGGTGGGTGGTGGTGGGTGGTGGTGGCTCCCTCGGGGGATCGGGGGATGGCGCGTGGTGGTGCCTTGAGCTATGGCGGACAGGGGAGGCTGAAATCATTTTGTTTCCTTTCTCGCCCTCCGAACTCTGGAGGGGAGGAAGGGAATATAAATGAGGGTGGTGTTTTTATTTTAATGGTTGTGATGATAAAACATTTTTTGATGTCTCACAAACTTGTCATTTTCGTGAAAATTAAAAATAATTTGTTTCTTTTTGTGTCCTCCGAACTTCGGGGGAATTAAGATTAGTTTTTTTTTTTATTATTATTTTCAAATGGATGATGGTGATAAAATATTTTTTGATGTCTCACAAACTTGTTATATATTTTTTCCTGAAAATGAATTACGATAAATTAAAGAAAAAAATAGCTGTATCACATCAAGTCATCAGTGAAGCACCTTCTTGGTTTTCAAAAGAAACAAGATGGCTGACCAGTGTTAAATAAAGGCATAACACTCTTGAAAGCGTGATACATTGGTTTTCGGTCATAACAGCTTCAAAACCAAAGACCCATCCCCCCTCCCAATTTTGATACATTTTTTTTAATCATGAGATCCAGTGTTTAACTGTATCTATCGAATTTGGTAGTGTCCCCAAGCAAGTGTATGCACTCCGTCTTTAAGGATGAATCTCTTTTTATCTCTTGGGCAGAGAGCAAGTTTATTTTGATTGACAGTGTATAATTTATGTTTATTACTTTTAATGTGGTTCATGCTGCAATAGAAAAATTTTGATGTGAGCAAACACTCTTTATAGTCGTTAAAAGTTAGCTTATTTTGAATTGCTATTTTTTTTATGCCTTTCAGCTTTTTAACGGGAGTCTCCCCTTCGACTTTAAACGCATACATTTTTGAGCGAAGTCCTACGAATTCAGTCATAATGTTCCCCTTGTTTTCGTCTTTCATTTTTCCTTGTACTTTTTTGTTCACTTGAGGAATGCTGTACACATTATTACGGGGATAATCCGACGTATCGTACTGGTCGATATTCTCTTTCATATCTGAATATATGTCATGAGTAGTTATTTCATATATGAAGGAATCAGTATCTGTATACAATAATTTAATGTTATTATGATATTTCTTCTTCATGTGCTCATAATGAAAATTATACATCAGAGTTTTCGACACATCTAATATGCACATGCCAAGAAATATCGGCTTGTTGAACGTCAGTTTCGTTCTTTTCATGTGAATAGCTGCGAGGTTTTCAGCGAATATCGTGCGTCTGTAGAAGTTCGGTTTTGCAATTAACCTTTCAGCTGTTTCTCCTTTTGTGCATAACTTGATGTCCACACGCCTCCGGATATTCTCCATGGCTTTGCCAAATATACTATTGTTCATCAATTTATAAAAATCTTTATCAAAGTCATTCGTTGCGTTGGAGCGAAAGTGTGTATTGAGTTCAATGTAGGGTTTTAACCAAGGAGACTGGTTAAATTTGATGACTCTGTGTATTTTTTTCAGAGTCATACCCTGAGAGAGACATTGCTTCAAATTTCTATAATGAAGCACGTACTTCTCCCTAGGGTATAACGTTGTCAACAGCCTGGATTCTTTGCACCCTTCTGGCACTCGAACTTCAGGCGCTAGAGGCAAGTCGGAATGCAGGTCATGCAGCTCAGAAGGATAATCCATATCTACCTCTAAGATATACCCAGTTGGTGAATCATCAGGAACGTCGTTTACGTCTATGGGGTCACACCATGCGAAACCATTTAAAGCTAAAAATTCCCCCATACACCACCCATACATATTATTGGAATCGAGATATAACAGATACTTTGATGGATATTCGGGATTATAGTTGGACATATATTTGTTGTTTGCTTGGCTGAACCTGTTGGAACACTGCGAAATACCTCCTCTAATTCCCTTTTCAACGAAGAGCAACATGTCGTAGTCTGTTAGGAGTTCTATGGACACTTTAGTAAATTTCAACATAGCATCCCAAGATAACCCAGGAGATGTATAATACCATACTGGATCTAAACCATAAGTACTTAGACAGAGTTTTCTGAAGTTTTCAAAGACATCACATAAAAGTAATACGTCAGTTTTAACATAGAGGTCAGAGTACTCTCCAAGGGTTTTAATATTAAATTCTTTCCATACCTTTTTGGCATGGCTATAATCATCATCTGATATATCGGTTTCATTTAACATACTATAGAAAGCATCTTTCGGTGGCAATTGGGTTTCATGGCATTTTTCAAAGTAACTCATGTAGTCATAGGGGTAAACGCCCTTTCGGAGCATAAGCTCCATCTTATCCAGTGCAAAGTATCGCTTAATATTTACAAATTGATCTTTAGACAGGTTTCTGGATAATGTATCTAGACTGCTAGCCATGAATCGAAAGGAATCAAGAAATCTAAGCGTTAAGGTGCCAGTAACTTTTTTACTGAAGGAAATATATTTTTCTTCATTGTTAGGAATCAGTGTAATGGGCGCATCATCATAGCCCAGTTCCTTAATAAATATGTGAGCATCATAGGAGGAGAGATTATGGAAAATAACTGGAATAAACTTAGGATTCTTATACTTTAGGTTACATGAATTGTGACTAGGTCCGCGATATTTCCCAGAGATATGGCAATGGTCGCGCACTTTCCAGTCACTTTTTGTGAATTTCTCTTTACATAAGTAGCATTCAGTTGCTTCTTCATGATGACTCTCTTCATCCTTTTCTAATGGCTTCATGGGTTCTACATGCTTGTAGATTTTATCAATTTCCTCAGCTTCTACACGCAGCATATCTACGAAGCGTTTAGGAGAATCTAATCCTCGATAGACGACAGGATCTTTATAATGTCCATGAGTATAAGAAATATAATAACAAAAGCTCATGGGGATGTGATGCTGGTAAATATTTGTGAAAGAACTCTCACTACTTGGAGTACAGGTATTTGCCGGTAAAGTGAGACACTCAAAGTCAGCATATATGACAAAGGGAACTTCTAATGAGTGGTTAATGTTTTTGAATGTCAGCTGATTATTATTTTCAGTAGGCATTTCAACACGCACAGCTTCATGATTTTTGCATATTTCGCGATGTTGAAACAAGTTGTTTTCCGAATGAAAGTACTGAAGGCAACGTCTACAGATATATTTAGACACTTTGCACTTAGATAGTTGGGCTGAAACTAGTGCAGATAAGTTTTAATCCAGCAATAATGACCATGCTCACTATTTCTCAAGTACAGCAGATCCACATGAGTATCATTTTCAAAGTCAGTGATGTATAACGGATATATTTTGAAATCATCATCGAACGAGTAGACGTTCACAGAAACGTAATTAAGTTTTTCAAATTTGCTGATTTTGCTTAAATTTACAGGAAACTCGATTCCATCAAAATTCAACGTGTTCTTATATTGCTTATAATTTGATACTCTGTACGAGTGTTGCTCAGTGGGATGAAGTGCTGATAAAACAGCCCAGCGGAAGCATTCTTGGTCGTCATTTTTTACGTTTACAACAGCATGTTTATTTTTAATAGCTGAAGGCAAATCTAGGTAAGAAGAGGCTTTTAATGGATTGTATTTGTTTATCCGAACTTCCAGTTCTTGAATTTCATCCAAACTCCATCCCGAATCTTTGCTTTGAAAATCCTCGCTCTCAGCCATAAGTTTATCAACGACATCATCGTAATATGAATTCAGATCTGTCGATTGAAGAATCACAACATTTTTTGTTTTGAAATTCACATTCTTCCTTTCAATATCGGTGTCTGACTCCTTCTTGTATATACAAAACACTTTAAAATTTACCTTTATTTGATTTTTCTGAAGCTCTCTGACGATCAATTCCTTAACAATATGTTTCTTCGAGGTAAGAAATTCTTGCAGATCAATATGCCCAGTAGTATTTTTAATCGACCAAGTCTTTATACGGCTGCTAAAAGCCGACTCTTTAAGAACAACCCCAGCGGATCCTGAATTTGTTTGCTCACTGTTCGAAGCAAGGGATTCAAGCTTCTGTCTCTTTGCAGGGGGCAGTCCGTTTTCCACGCTCTCTGCGTTAGATGAATTTCCAGCAGACTCAGAACGGTCTTTTTTATGCACGTTTAGATGCCTCAACAAGGAATCTTTTCTGGTGAAATACCGATTACATTGCCCGCATTTATGTGTCGGTGTACCATGGGAAGACTTGTGTCTATCTAAGGCGTCCTTCCTAGAGAAAGTTTTACTGCATTCGTTGCATGTAAAATTCTCAGTTTCAGATGTATGTACCTTCCTATGACGTGAAAGTCCTTTAGAGTGAGTGAAACACTTCTCGCAATCATTACACTGTAAATTCGTTTCACTAGTTGACCCAGTCGCGGGTTCAGCAGCTTGTAATATTTCCATGGGCTCGTCGGGGACAAAGGAATCCGAAATATCCTGACTTGTAGGAAACGCTCCCATTATTTCAAAAAAATCAAGCTGTCCGGCAAGGATGCTTTCAGTCACACTATCACCGAACCAGCAAAGCATCTAAAAAGAAAAAAAAAATTGTCCACTAAGTTTTAATTTTTTTATATTTATATTCGCATATCAAATGTTTTGAAGAAAATCATCCCCACCCCCTCTACGTCTTCATATTCCATATGCTTGGAAAACATATTAATAAAACAAAAGAATCCCCCAAGAATGAGTAGAGATATTAAAATTTTGGAATAATGATACCTTACTGAATCAAATATTCCTAGCACAACAGAAAAAATAAAAATAAAATATTATATTACCTCCTCATCAGAAGTAGCTCCGGTGTTTTTATCAGAGTAATCCATAGCATATGACTTTTGACGCGTTTAAACACTCTTGAAGTTAAAATTGAAACAGCAGAGAAAATCGAACTGAACTATATGTAACTTAAGAACGAGAATGAAAATCTTGTTCATCGCCTCGCACATATATTCAAAGGAAAGAAGGACTTGTCTCAGAAACATCCCCACCCATCTACCCCCCGACCCCTCGGAAACCCTTACGAGGAGATGGGGTGAGGGTGGGGGAAATACGCATCGAGCAAGTGACGACACAAATGACCCGCGCCTGTATGCGTAGAAAAGATAACAACGCTGCTGTCCTCGTAAATGAGTTGTGATTGGTAGCCGGACATTTGTCGTTTTAAGTTGACCTTCCGCTTTCTAAAACATCTGAACAATCAGTAATTGCCAATGAATGTGCTTCGGGTTGATTACTACTATCCCATTAAGGGTTCAACTCCCTTTACATTACAATAGAGAGACCTCTTATGATGAATAGAGCTGTTTCGAGAATGACAATGTACGCAGGTAGAAATGTCTTCATCAAAGGTCATGTGTTTTATTGCTCCCTCAAGCCTGACTTTGCATCTTTGTCTAACGCATGCAGCTGCGCTTGTTAAACGTTACTTTGAGGATAACTTAAGAACCTTCTTTCTTTCATTTGCCCACCCCTTAAAACCCTTAGAACTATTCATAGAATTCATCCTCAAATTTACGCTTTTTCGGGAATGACAAGAGATGCTGGTAGAAGCGTTTGCATCGCAGGATGTGTGTTTTATTGCTCCCCCCAAGCCTACCTTTGTCTAATGAAAGCCCCTGCATTTGTTATACGACTTGGGTGGTACTCCTGGAATGCCATTGGATCTGATCACAAAGTTCGGAAGTTGCTTTTCTTTCACAGGCAAAGTCATTCTCTGGTTTGCTTTCGAGGTGAAGAGACACGAAGTTTTTTTTCTCCCTCTCACTTACCTACGGAATTTTTTGACTTCGACGACATGAAGCGTGCTATGGATACTCGGCTTATCGCTAGCAAGAAGGTGTGCTGTGCGGCGGAAGACGGCGGGCTGGTCCCCGATACGCTACCCTCGGATGTCGAGCATCAAGGGCCTTCAGACGTCCAGGTAATAAATATAGTTTCATCTTCAGATGAAATTTTTGAGGACTGCCAACCAAAGCATTATTTCTCATTGGGCGAAGGAATGTTTTTGATAATCAGCGATTACACAAAAAATGTCAAAATCCATTTAAGGAAATATGCATTCAATGGTTTCGGTTATCTCCCAACGAAACGTGGAATAACATTTTCACCGCGATCGTTTTTGGAATTGAAAAGAAAAATCTTCGCTATTAATAATGATGATGCTCCCCACATTTTTAACAAGGAATTGCTTGTCTCATCAGTGAAGATAAATTTGCAAGAAGCTAGAATTACCTTCCAAAAATTCTATACTGTGGATGACGGGTTCTTTAAGTTCACCCCAGGAGGAGTGATTCTATCCTACACTCAATTTGACAAGCTCCAAGATATTTGTGAAGTCATATGGTCGTCAATCCAAGATTTACTTTTTGGTGAAACCTTTAAACAGCATGTGAAGGAAGCCAGGCTTCCAGAGTCAGCTTGTACCGAAAAGTACATGAATTCGAAGGCGATTCTGGAAAATACTGTCATGACTGCCTTGCATGAAAAAGTGGAGAGTGTTTTCATCTGCCCAGAGTGTCGGGTTCCAGCTGAAAGGCAAGAGCCCAACATGATAGACCACACATGTAACATGTTTGACTCACAATTCAAGTGGGATATGCATAACCAAGAAGCAACATCTTTGCTTGAACCCAGATGCCTTGCGAAATGGTTTGTGGAGAAATGCAATGGTTACAAGCATTTTGTATCCGATAAATTCTTAGATTCGGTGAAAGGAGAGGAATTAATTGAAAGAGCTCGACAACTTTTCACAAACAGATGGTAAAGAAAAAAAGATTCGAAATTGGGGGGAAAAAAATATCAAAATTGGGGAGGAGGGGTGGGTCTTTGGTTTTGAAGCTGTAATGACCGAAAACCAATGTATCACGCTTTCAAGAGTGTTATGTTTCTATTTAACACTGGTCAGCCATCTTGTTTCTTTTGAAAACCAAGAAGGTGCTTCACTGATGACTTGATGTGATACAGCTATTTTTTTCTTTAATTTATCGTAATTCATTTTCAGGAAAAAATATATAACAAGTTTGTGAGACATGGTTTCAAATTCATCCCTACTTATATTCAACTGGCGTAAATATTGGTCTTTAGCTGTTATTAAATGCCATCAAAATAGCCTCCCGTTGTTTTGAATGATGTTAAAATTAACTTCATAAATTTCACCTTTGATAAAAATGGTACTCTATACATTTTGCTCTTTTCTTTGTTATTGTATGGGAAACGTGTTTTTTGAGAAACTTGTGATTTCCAAATTCACTCCTTATGGAACATTTAATGTTCAGAAACTAGTTTTTATTGAGAAGTCAAACACTACTTTTACCCTTAGTTAAAAATATATCTTGATCAAATTTCGTATTTAATTTATTCTAGAATTATGTATAATACAAAAGACCAGAAAGAAACACACTGTTTTTACAACTTCATTTACTTTAATAAGGTATCCATCGTAAGGATGCCGGCATAGGTTTTACAGATTTTTTAGGCTTCACACTTTCCTTTCGTTCAGATGCTGCAGTTAATACATCATTTAACATAGCATTTCCTTCTTGTACAGAATATTTTTTCAAATTTTTATTTTTAATGTACTTGGAAGGTAAATTTATCTCCTTTAAAGCGTTAAAGAATTCTAGCGTTGCTGGTACATGCTGAGCGGAACCATTACTTCTTAACATGATATCAACTAGATCGATGATATTGGAATTTTTCACAACTTTTCCATTATACTTCAGTTCAGCTTTAGGGGTCCACGATATGATATCAGAATTGTTTTTGAACACTTCCAGTACATTTTCAGCATAACGTTTCATGCTTTTTGGAACCGATCGAATGATAAGATCTTCAACATAGTCTTTTGTATTGAAAGTTTCCTCGTGTTTCACTTCTCCTTCAGATTTGCTTGTCTCGTCTTCGAAACTTATTCCTTTGTCTTGTATGGTATCATCTTTACTCTGGTTGGAAACTTCATGCATGGGGCTGTTCAACAGAGTTGTCTGAATTCTCTTATTCAGCACCTGATTATATAATTTTATTTTAACGTCATCAGATTCTTTACCTTCCAAAATTTTTTTCATTTCTTTATCTAGCTCGGAGAGCATTTCATCAGACACTGCATGACGAGAAAAGCGTTCTTCAGGGACGAGAATAATTTTCTTTGTGAATTCCATAATCCTTCTTACCTTGTTAGCATAGTCGTCAAAACACTAAGAGCTGCAGGTATCAGCACGCCTAAAAAGCCCCCTTTCTGAATTACAAGTTTCCTTTTCTTATACAGGGGAGTCTTTTTCCGAGACAAAGCTCTCAACGTATGTTTATATCGACGTAATTTTTCTTTCTGAGATGGAGAGAGTGGAACGTTGCCCTTTAATGTGTTAACACAAATTTCACAAATAGCTTTAATACCTTTACTCGAACATTTTGATAGAAGATCTTTCAAAACATTTTTAGGACAAATGCATGTCATTCGTAGGAGCTGAAGCTGTTGCTTTGACAAAGTCATGATGAAGAATGACGAATTTTAAAACAATTCATCTCTTAACCACCGAGCGTAGTTTAATGCTTTATTGAAAGCACAATGCTTTCTAGGATGAAGGGTAGAGCAGGTTAGCGCGGAAAGCGTTAAATCTTTCACATTTGGACAAAACAAAGCATTAAGATCTTGACAAATAAAATCACCCAGTTTTTCTATGTGACAGCTTTTCTCAAGTTCTTTAGCATAGATAACACTGTATGAGACTCCGAGATGTTTTAATAGAGGAACCAGTGCCGAATAATTAATCGTACCAGAATTCCAGTTTAACTGATGTAGATTTCTGCTTACCCAATTGCACTGGAACTTATCTTTATCGCATAATTTGTGAAAAGGAAATGGCGGTTTGAAAACAAATGTCCCTTTTTATCTTCATTCTCCATACAGACATAGGCTAGCTCTTTGACAATAAATTCGCCACTTTTGAGGAGGAAACCTTCAACGTCGATAACTAAAGTCTCCATGGCGACATCTGAGGAGAAGTCAGCGCGGTTGGTAAATATACTGGATTTCTCCCGGAAGTATATTTGTACGCAATCTTATTTCTTCTGGTGTGTCCGGTTTCAGATCCACTAGGATGTAACCATATGCTTTTTTGGTGGCGTCCATGTAAACTTCCTGAAAAAATTTAAGCTTATTAGGATATAGTTGCCTTCCCAAGTGAGTAATTTGGTTTACATCTCTTCGAGATTTGAATAGAAATAAGTAATGAGCATTCAGAGAAATTTCTCTCATTTCTTTGCCTTTGTGAAAAATATTTTGGGTGATAAAAATAACTGACAAATTAAAATGATGACTTCCTCTAGTGAACAAGTGCGTTAATTTTTTATCGGTTCCACATTCTGTCATCAAGTCGTCGAAAATGAACAAAGTATTGTCTTTAATGTAATCCTGAAAATTGTTTGGCAACCCTTCCACAAAAGTCACATTAGGAATTTCTTCATAGAGTGTTTGATGAATTCCATAAAACCAAACGACCTGCCTCGGTGGTGGGTTGATTACATTTCCTTTATGCTTGAGTAACCGTTTAACAAAATGAGTTTTTCCACAACCCGAAGGTCCCGCTATCAGAGCAGTGAAAGGATGGTGTAATCTTGGCACTTCCATGTTTTGAACTGAACAAAAAAGGAGATAAACTACAGAATTTATAAAAGACGCATGCAAGAAAATCCGTTCGAACATTTTATTTAAATTCTAAATTTTACATAAATTCCAAATTTCTTTTGAACAAAATTATAAACTCGCATATCATTCGTTTCCTTTTTCCAGTAAAAGTTCTTAACAATAGAATGTAGACTTTTTCCGCGACATCTGGAGTATAGAAAAAATATACAAAATTGACAGCAAACAGCACTAAACGAACTTTGAAGTGGTACTTCATTACAATCCACATGAGAAAATTTTGAGACGAATAATGAAATAGGTCCATCAAAATGTTCGGGAGTATGTCCGAACGAATCAAAATATTCCAGTTTTCTTGAACTTGGCATATACATGGCCAGCCAGTGTTTTCCAGGTTCTCCATAACGGTCTGTATTGACGACGAGGCAGGTGGGGAACTTCATAAGCTTTTTAGGGAGCTGGTCGGAAGCATACACTCTCATGAAAAACTGACGAGTCACATGATCGCCTTTTAAAATATTGGATATTTGAACACTGTTCATGTTTATTTTCAATTGGAGAAATCACAAAGAACGCTTCTCGACTTGGTTATCTCAATAATGTTTTGGAACTCTGCGTAGATCAGCACTGATACTGTTTTTATCAGAGCTTTACCAAATTTAATCTCTACTCTTAAATTTCCTTGCTGAATTAAGTTCATATGTCCTCCATCACACAGATCGGGTGAAAGATCGAATGCATACAAAGTATAGCCTCTGGAATATTCTTCTCGAGCGATGTTAATTCCTCTATCTTGACCCAGTTTCTCGGTACCTTGAAAGAGGCTATGATAAGATCTAACAGTATTCCCTGAGGCAAAATTAGGCTCTAGTGGTTTGTGCGGTACGGGGTGTCCATCAACGTATACTGCTATAAAGTTGACATCGTAATGCTTAAATTCGAAAGGATTTGTCTTATATGTACCATTAAAAGCTTCGTTATCAACACATCCAATAACTAATCTTTTTTGGCATTTGTCCGAGAAATATATTGTCTTGCATGAAAGACATACTTCCTTGAGAGATGGAATACACTTTACATAACACACGGTCAATGGGATATTTTGCAGGAGATCTTTCCAAAGCCTTCGCATGACCGATAGAAACGCCAGGGTTGACTTTTACTTTTCTCACAAAAATTGAAGCATGTTCAATGAGAATTTTGTAATCAGGAATATCAGACGAGGACACTAAGCAAAAATCAGTTTTGCTTCGAATCAGTTTGATTTTTACATCCACTAAATTCAGTAACAGCCTGTTTTGATGAAAAAAGTCGCAGTGCAGATTTCCAATCATGTCCAAAGTTTTGCTCTCTTTCACCAGTTCATAACGTTGATTTAAGCCCTTATTAGTCGTTATTGTAGGGTTAACTTCATGTAAATGACCGGCAGTGTCTTTGTAAAAGCATTCACTGGTCAGTAATGTCTTCTTAGCATCTTCGCCATAATTCAGTACAGTTTCAATGTATGCTTTATATGGATACGTATTGCTGGAAGAGGAAATCACTCGTTCATTCAGACTGACATCGATTTGTGAAAACAGAGAATGCAGAAAGCAATTGACAGGTCCAACTGGTTCTTTGTCAGGTAAAAACAAATTATCAGATTTCAGAATTTTTACTTTTACATACAGTTGACTCGTAGAGAGATCTATGTATTCTTCTTCACTCCCAGAAATGTTGAATTCAATGGGGCCTCCATCTCGAATATTAGCTAAGGGATGAAATTCAATCCATTGTCCTTTTTCTATAGTTGTCTGAGTTGGTGGTAGCGCAAATAAGTCCAGTTCCGACTTTAGACACACAGGAGAATTGCTGTGGATAAGAGCCATCCTTTATTGATCAAAAATATCACGTGCTCTCCTCTTGACCTTCTTCTGAGAAATGATGTGCTTCTTCGTGCTCCCTTTTCTTTTAATCTGTCCCCCTAACATTTTTTTAACTTTATTAGCAGCTTTGTCCGTGAGTATCTGTCCCGCCTCTTTAGCTCGTTGCTTAGCTGCTGTTTTTACGTCTTTTCCGTGAATTACGTCATTTGCGAGATCCATACCTGTTCGTATAACTTGCTTCCCTAATGTTTTGGCACCTTGTTTGAATAAGGGCACTGCTGCTCTAAATAACGAACGAAATAATCCTCCAAGTCCATAGCCTTTCTGTAAGGGTGTTCCTTGATAATACGTTAATCCTTCTCCTGTTTGATTCACATAGTATTCTTCGAACGATTTCACACAACAATGATACGGTTGATACATAATCACAAGTGTTTCAGACGAAAATGAAGTTTCACGATCGCTCTACCACGTTCAAATGGGACTTTTGCCCTGTGTGACTCCTTATAACGATTTCAATTGTCTGGAAGCTTTTTCGGGTAAGAGACAAATAATGGGGTCTGTCGTACAAAGCGCTTACCATGTCTCCATCTTCACCAGTTACTTTAACGATGCGAAGGAGAGGGGCCTGTATATCTCCCACGCACTGCACCTCTAAAATATCACTATACACGTATAACAGAGAAAGGGAAGAGTTCAGGTCAGCTACGAAATTTCCATAAATAGTGAGGTCACTACCTTCTGCCGCTGAATATACTCCAGGTTCGTATCCCAAAATCTCAGCGATGCCAGGGTATAAATTTAGTTGAGAACCGTTCATAAGAGTCGTTTTCACTCGTCTCGTGGCTTTGTTATAGTACATTGCAATTTTTTTACCCCAGTGGTGAGACATAGCTTCACAACATCCTGCACCGAATCATAGTATCCAGGTGGAATTTTACCGGCTTTGAAATGACCGCCGCCACTGTCGTAAGCGAAATTATTCGCATGATTATTAATATTAAACCAGGAATGAGGATACAAAAGTTCAACCAGCCCTACTTCCCATTCCCCTTTCAAATCGATCGGAGATGGTAGGCGAGTGATGAAATGAGATATTTTGTTGTCAGAAAAGTATCTAAGAGAACTATCGCTTGGGAGCGTCAAGTAGAAACTCATCTTGTAATGTGACGACACATCATGCTGCTCACAACTTTTATAGTGATGTCAAATCTTCGGCTGGTGTCCACGCATTGAATTTATTGGGATAGCCTTTAAATTTTACTAAGTATTCCATTTTTCCTTTTCTTCTGCGTTTATTTAGAATTTTTTCTATATCAAAGGAATCCGCTAGTTTTACGTTTTGAAGCTCTTCGGCATAAAATGTTCCCTCAATTTCCTCATTCAGCAAATCTTTTACCTTATACACAGGAGGGGCTCTTGGAATGAGATGACTCACGATGAAAACCTCTTCCGTCCAGTTGGATTCGTATCCTTTTTCAAACGTTAATTTACTTTTGCTGATTCGCACATGGTCACCCACTTGAAATTTATAACAGGGTCTTTCCCAGGTCAGATCTCCGTACAAATTATCCCGCACTTTCTTCTCATTGCTTTCATTTACTTCCACAGGTTTCATTTTTATGCTCCTATGAGGAGTGTGGTTGTATCCATGAACTAATTCGTCGAGAACATCTATGAATTTATACGTATTTTGACTCGTCAAGTAGTGCCACATTCTACTTTTTAACGTGCGATTAAATCTCTCCACAACGCAAGCCTTTGTTTCATTGTTTGTTGTGAAGAAGTGAACTCCGTGTTCTTTTAAAAAGTTTTGAAATTCTTTATTTTTAAATTCTGTTCCTTTATCCGTTTGCAACTTCAGCGGCTTTCTATGTTGAAATATCTTTGAAAAAGCATTAACTATATGCGAACCTGTCTTCTTTTTCAGTGGAATAACCCATGCGTATTTTGAAAATATGTCAATACACGTTAATAAATAGCGGTATCCATCGTTGTGATGACTTATGCTGCTTACATTAGCAAGGTCTGCTTGCCATTGTCTGTCGATTTTCTTGACGATGACCCTATTTCTCGGAAAATTTCGTCACACTGGTTTGTGAAGAGTGTAGGTTTTCTCGGTTTTCAACCACTCTTCGACGTCTTTCTTTTTTATTTTTTCTCCTTTGACAGCACGAAC
Source organism: Macrothele yani (assembly GCA_039090855.1). Classification (NCBI taxonomy): domain Eukaryota; kingdom Metazoa; phylum Arthropoda; class Arachnida; order Araneae; family Macrothelidae; genus Macrothele; species Macrothele yani. Next base: position 99,302,656 of record CM077005.1, read on the forward strand.
CAAAGCATTGACTCCACCAAAAGCTCCTTCTCGGGATGGGTTCCGGTAAATCTGTTTCATCACGTTCTCCATTACAACAATTAAATTTAACACTTTCAACTGTTAGAGAAAAACTCATGTTCACATATCCGTTCACAGAATACAAATGGAGAACAAAAAATACAGTCAACATCTTTTAAGCTCTCCGTAAAAGAAAAAAAAAATTTGAGACATCAAAAAATATTTTATCACCATCATCCATTTGAAAATAATAAAAAAAAAAAACCTAATCTTAATTCCCCCGAAGTTCGGAGGACACAAAAAGAAACAAATTATTTTTAATTTTCACGAAAATGACAAGTTTGTGAGACATCAAAAAATGTTTTATCATCACAACCATTAAAATAAAAACACCACCCTCATTTATATTCCCTTCCTCCCCTCCAGAGTTCGGAGGGCGAGAAAGGAAACAAAATGATTTCAGCCTCCCCTGTCCGCCATAGCTCAAGGCACCACCACGCGCCATCCCCCGATCCCCCGAGGGAGCCACCACCACCCACCACCACCCACCACAGTGGTGGTGTGGTGGGGCTAATGTTAATCCTATGGCCCCACCACTGGCCCAGCTCCCCTAAAATCCCACTACTAGCAAGTGTTTGACAATCTGTATGATGACCTCAAGAGGGAAAAACCCACCTATAAATTTCAAGTCGGTAATCACGTGAGGATTTCTAAAACCAAATTAAAGTTTGAAAAGGGATACGAATCAAATTGGACGGAAGAAGTGTTTGTGGTGAGTGACCTTGTTCCCAGATCCCCTCCCGTGTACAAAGTAAAAGACTTATTGGATGAAGAGCTGCAGGGGACATTTTACGTAGAAGAGCTTCAAAAAGTGACTCTCTCAGAGTCCTTTCCTGTGGAACGTGTTCTGAAGAAACGCAAAAGAAAAGGAAAAATGGAATACTTTGTTAAATTTGAAGGGTATCTTGATAAATTTAATGCTTGGATCCTCGCGGAAGACTTGACCTCTCTATAAAACCGACCTTTTTTTTAGATGAAACATCATTCGTCACCATGAGTTTCTATCTGACGTTACCTAGCGACGGCTCTCTCCGCTACTTTGCAGACAATAAAATTTCTCATTTCATCACGCGTCTTCCTTCTCCGATCGAACTCAATGGTGACTGGGAAGTGGGACTCGTCGAACTCATCTACCCTCATTCCTGGTTTAATGTGAGTGTAAATTTAAATTCCTTTGCTTACGGTGTAGGTCCAAGTCAACTGAAAGCAGCAAAAATCCCGCTGAATCTTATGATTCTGTGGGAGATGTGGTAAAAGCCATGTCCCAGCACTGGTCGAAAAAAAATTACGATGTTTTTTAATAAAAACACGAGACGTGTCAAAGCAGCTTTAACTCTTGGTTCTCAGCTGCAGTTATTTCCGGGAATAGCTGAAATTCTAGGTTTTCAACCTGGAGTGTATTCAGCATCAGAAGGGAGTGATGTCACAATTCATGGAAATTTCGTAGCCGATCTGAACACGTCACTTTCCCTATTGTACGTGTACAGCGATATTGTGGATCCTCAGCCTGTGGGAGACATGGTTGCTCCGCTCCTTCGCATCGTGAAAGTGTGCGGAGAAGACGGAGATGTGGTGAGCGCCTTATACGACCGCCCTCATTATTTGCCTATCGCAACAAAACATTTCCAAACCGTAGAAATCGTTTTAAGGAATCACTCGGGACAATTAGTACCATTTGAACGTGGGAGAGCGATCGTGAAACTTCATTTTCGTCTCAAGGCTCTGTAGTCGTGTATGAACCATACCGCTGTTGTACAAAATCCTTCGAGGATTATTACATCAATCAAACTGGAAAAGGTTTAGTCTACTATCAAGGAGCACCCCTTCAAAAAGGGTATGGACTTGAAGGACTTTTTCGAACATTATTCAAACAAGGTGCAAAAACGCTTGGAAAACAAGTCTTGCGAACGGGGGTTGACCTTGCAAATGATTTAATGCAAGGAAAGGATGCAAAAAAAGCAGCCAAATAACGAGCTAAAGAAGCAGGACAAATTCTCACTGACAAAGCAGCTAATAAAGTGAAGAAAATGTTGGGAGGAAGCGTTAAAAGGAAGAGAAATACGAAGAAACGCATCATTCGTTCAAAGAAAGTCAAGAGGAGAGCACACGATATTTTTGTTCCATAAACCATGGCTTTGATTCACAGTCATTCTTTCGTATGCCTCAAGTCAGAGCTTGATTATTTGCTTTACCGCCCACCCAAACGATAATAGAAAAAGGACAATGGATCGAATATCACCCCTTAGCCAACATTCGAGATGGAGGACCTCTGGAATTTAATATTTCTGGGAGTGGAGAAGAATACATGGATTTGTCTTCCAGCCAACTCTACGTAAAAATTAAAATTGTGAAAGCTGACAATTCTGTCATACCTGACAAAGAGCCCGTGGGGCCCATTAACTGTTTTCTTCATTCTCTGTTTTCACAAGTTGATGTTAGTTTAAACGAAAGAGTGATTTTGTCCTCGAGCAACACGTATCCTCACAGAGCATATATTGAAACTCTATTAAATTATGGAGAAGGCACAAAGAAATCCTATTTAGCATGTGAAGGGTTTTACAAGGATACAGCCGGACATCTGAACGAAATTAATACCCACGAATGCTGCAACAAACAAAGGATTACATCAACGCTATGAGCTCGTGAAAGACAGCAAAACGTTGGACATGATTGGAACCTTGCACTGTGATTTATTTTTCAAAACAGACTGCTTCTTAATTTAGTGGACGGGAAAATTAAACTGGTTCGAAGTAAATCTGATTTCTGCCTCGTTTCCTCCTCAGAGGCCCCCAATTACAGAGTTCTCATCGAACACGCCTCCATTTTTGTGAGAAAAGTGAAAGTCAACTCGGGAGTTGCCATCGGTCATGCAAAAGCTTTAGAAAAACCTCCAGCCAAGCATCCTATTGACCGTGTTTTATGCAAAGTGTATTCCGTCTCTCAAGGAAGTATGTGATTCGTGCAAGACAACGTATTCCAAGGACAAATGCCCAAAAGACTGATTATTGGATGTGTCGATAACGATGCTTTTAATGGTACATATAAATCCAACCCCTTTGAATTTAAGCATTATGATGTCAACTTTATAGCCGTGTACGTTGACTGACAGCCAGTTCCTCATAAACCTCTAGAGCCCAATTTTGAAAAGGGAAACGCAATTCGTTCTTTCCATAGTTATTTCAAGGAACCGAGAAACTGGGCCAAGATTATGGAATATATATCGATCGAGAAGAATTTTCCAAGGGATACACTCTTTATGCATTCAATCTCAGTCCCGACCTGTGTGATGGAGGGCATCTGAACCTGATCCAACAAGGAAATTTAAGAGTGGAAATCAAATTTGGAAAAGCTTTAGCAAAAACCATTTCTGTGCTAATCTATGCAGAGTTCCAAAACATTATTGAAATTTCAAAGTCCATAAACATTCTTTGTGATTTCTCCAATTTAAGAAATGAACAGTGTTCAAATTGCAAAGACCCTAAAGCAAGATCACGTAACAAGACGATCATTCCTAGGAGTGTTTGCCTGTGACAGACTTCCCAAGAGAATTGCCAAGTTCCCAGCATGCCTTGTTGTGAATTCGGACCGACATGGAAATCCTGGAAAACACTGGCTGGCTATGTATATGTCAAACCCCAAAACAATGGAATTTTTATTCTTTCGGACATTCTCCAGAATATTTTCAAGGACCTATTGCTCAGATTGTCGCCAAGTTGGATACTGTAAATTTTAACGATGTACCTCTTCAAAGTTCGTTTACAGCCGTATGTGGACAATATTGTATTTTCTTCTTGTATTCTAGATGTCGCGGAAAAAGCTTGTACTCCATTGTAAGAAATTTTCGATGGGAATCTGAAACAAACGACGTGCGTGCCTATCATTTGGTTCGAAATAAATTTCGAATTGTATCAAAATTTAGAATTTAAAATAAAAATTGATTGAAATCTATTTTATGTGTCTTTAAATTATTTTGTATCTTTTTAATGACTTCAGTTGATAACATGGAAGTGCCCCGACTACAGCATCATTTCACTGCTCTGATAGCGGGTCCTACTGGCAGTGGGAAGATTCAGTTTGTAAAACGCTTACTTCAACATCAAGGGCAAGTCATATCTCCCCATCAAGAACATGTGGTGTGGTTCTACGGGGTTCACCAAACATTGTACGATGAAATAGAAAACGTGACATTTGTGGATGGCCTTCCCTCTAATTTCCGTGACTATGTGAAAGGAAGAATGCTGTTTGTTATTGACGATCTCATGACTGAATGCGGAAGCGATAAAAAATTAACTCACTTGTTCACTAGAGGGAGTCATCATTTCAATGTATCTGTGATATTCATTACTCAAAATATTTTTCATAAAGGCAAAGAAATGCGAGAAATTTCCCTGAATGCCCATTACTTGTTTCTGTTTGAATCACGAAGAGATGTGAATCAAATCACTCATTTAGGGAGACAGTTATACCCTAGCAAACTTAAATTTTTTCAAGAAGTGTATTTGGATGCCACAAAATCCCTTTACAGCTATTTATTGATTGATCTAAAACATGAGACAAAGGAAGAATTAAGATTACTCTCTCAGATTCTTCCAGGAGACATTCAAGTAATATATCAACCTGGGTGAAATGAAATAAGTCTCAGTTTTCATCATGACGTTGTCTAAGCAGCAGGTCCAACTTTTATGCATAATTCAACACTGTCCAAGAAAAGTATTAAAAGACCTAATATTGAAATGTAGAAAAAATGGAATTAAAGCACTATGCGAAGTTTGTATGAATACGTTAAAAGGAAATGTTCCGCTTACGCCAGCCCAGAAACATTCACTGCAACGGCATAAGCACACCTTGCGAGCACTCTCTCGAAAAAAGACGCCTCTATATAAAAAGAGGAAACTTCTTATTCAAAAAGGGGGATTTTTACGTGTGTTGATTCCTGCTGCTCTCAGTGTATTAACGACTCTGCTTACGAAATAATGGAATTTGCCGAAATATGCCAACAGAGGAAATGTTAACGGACTTAGACATAGAAATGAAAAAAATTCTACTAAGCAAAGAGTCTGACGAAGTGAAAGTGAAATTATATAATCAAGTCTTGAGTATACGTATTCAGGTATTGGGTTTTAATTCCCCAGTTTCATCTCAGGAAACACCCTCGAGAACTGAAGAACCAGTGAAGGCGCAGTGGTCTAAGGCGCTGGCCTCTGATCATTTGTCTGTAAGGGGTCCGGGTTCGAATCCCGTGAGGCATGGATGTTGTGTTTGTCTTATGGCACTGGCTCTCTCCCTTCCCTGGAACCAGTGACCCTAAATTAGGGACGGGTGACTGCTTATAGCCCATTGAGTTGCTCACGGTGGTCGTTAAACCTCCAATCAAAAAAAAAAAAAAAAAAAAAAAAAAAAAACCAGTGAAAGAAGAACATGTCAAAGACGAGAAAGTAAAAGATGTTGTGGAAGACCTTATCATTCAGTCCGTTCCTACTAACTTGAAGCGAAATGCAAAAAATGTGCTGGACGTCTTTAAAACGAACTCTGATATTATTGGCTGGAGCCCTAAGGCCGAATTGCAGGTCCGAGGAAGTATTGTGAAAAACACGATATTATTGATCTCATAGACTCTATGTTTCGAAGCAAAGGATCTAAGCTGCACATACCTCCTGAATTTGTAAAAGCATTAAAAAACATTAATTTACCCAAAAAGTTCATTAAAAATAAACGAATGTTGCAAGTTCCTGTACAAGGAGGAAATTCGGTTGTAACTTCTAAACGGAAAAAGACAAATTTATGTAAAAATGTTCGTTGGATTCCTTATAAAAAATTTAGTTGGAAAAAAGTGTCATTCTTTTTTAGTTTTTTTTTCTCTTTTTTTAAATACATTCCTAAGTTCATATTGGGAAGAGTTTTAATTTTGATTGAAAGATGTTTGCAAAGATCGTTTCAGGAAAAGTTGAAAACAGATAAGGTTCGTTTCGGAAAAGTTGAAAACAGATAATGTTCGTTTCGGAAAAGTACATTCTCTTACAGGGTTAAAAATGGAACACTTCATATTTTCTTAGGGGCGGTTTTGATGAAACACGTTTCAGTAAACACAGTGAAATTCCCATTGAATAACATGAAGAACTATGAAATTTAAGAAGCACGTTTTCGTTCAAGGAAAATATTTTAAAAGGTCTATTTTCGATTAAGTTGTAAACGAATCAGGTAGAAAACAGAATGCAGTAAAAACAGTCACAGCAAGTTCCTGAAAGTTGAAAATAGATGAGGTTGAAATTTGGAAAAATGTTTAAGGAAAGAAATTTTTATGAAACACAGACTGTTTTAGTTTTCCCAGGCTAGAGGGGTCTTCAGTGAGAGCACTTCATCTTTTTCAACCCAAAGAATGAAGCGAGTCAGTTTGAAACATTTCAAACTCCCCGAAAATAAGCCGGGTTCACTGGTTTCGGCTCTATACTGTAAAGCATTGCTCTCAGACCAGTCAGAAATCCCCCCGATTGGCCGCCTACTGGAAAACATCAGGCCCAGTTCCCTTAATAAATACCCAAATATCTATAAGAAAAGTCTTCCAAAAAAGCACTGGTTCACCATTAAAACAATTGCATTCATTCTGTTACTGTTTTAAACATTTCAAAAAAGAATTTTACTTTTAAAATTCTCGAAAGCTTAATATTTACTCTTAAGATTAAAAAAAAACTCACTTAATTTATGTCAATATAAAAAATAATTTCACAAAATTTATGTTTAGAATTTAAAAAAAAATAATTACACTTTAAATTTTGGGTCTAGAATTAGAAATGACTTAAAATATTTTTAAAAATTCATTTTTTAAAACTTAATTCCTCATTTTTCTTTTAGTAATTTACTTCCATCCCTCCCCCTTCCTTTACCCAAATTTTTAATTGTTCTAAAAGGACCTTTTTTTTTTTAACTAGCAGGATTTGCTGTTACGAAGACTCTTCACCGTCTCTAACAAAGATGCTGCATTGATATTGTTCACAAATGCTTCTGTGATTAGCAAGCTACCAACTTCTTTCAAAAAAGATTCCGCAACACTTTGGGGTTCTAGTAAAGAAAGTGCTTTATTAAAACCCATATTCCATTTTTCATCCTTGGTAAACTGAGCACACTCATGTCCTAACTGGTTGTTGGGTTGTTCTTCAAGAGGCAAACGACACGTAGCACAATCAAACACTGTCCATGTATTTTGCTCAATGGCGGACTTGAGTACATCAGCCAGAATGAAATGCAGTTCCTCATCGCTCGCTGGGGAATTTTCAGCACTTTGGTTTATTAAGATAAAGTTCTTAAAAACAGTTCCAAATAAAACTTGGCAAACACTCTCCCAGATTTTAGGACATTCTTCAACGAGCTCACTGAATTGTGACCTAGTGAGAGATGTTGCAGTAGGCGATAGTTGAAGGGTGCCATTGCCCCCGGTATTCAGTGATTGAAACTGGTAAACGGTCCCCGAACTTGAAGGAGTTGTACAAAGAAGCAGTTTCCTTCCCACTACTTTAATATCGTTCATGTTTGAAAACATGAATCTAGACTCCATGAAAACGCAGAATGTGTATGCTAACATCGTAACACCGAGTTTAGTGGGGTGTAAGAGCTCGCCATCGAACCCATAGCTCCTGACATGAACTCTTACAGTTCCTGTAAAATCAGTCACTTTCGCGATCTTGTTTCCCCCGAGAGAGAAGTGGTGAGGTGGCAGATTTTCTAGTGAAATTCCCGACGAAGCAGACTTGTTTGCTGCAGGCATAGTTGATGTAGACCCAGTACTAGCATGTACAGTTGAGACAGGTGTGTCGGAACGCAACAAGTCATCACCACGATGAAATTTCTTTACAGCATCCGATTTAGTTTGGTTGGCAGTCCGCTTCATGCTGATGGCCGGCAAAGTGTTTGTAGCGGCAGGCAACTGAACGTGTTCAGGGATCGAAGGTAAAGAACCGAATGAGTGAGTTGCTGCGCGTTCAGACAAAACTGATAACAGATTATGTCTGATGCAACCATCCTGTTTACTGCTTGAAAGCGTGAATGAATCACGAGACAATGGCGTCTGTGTTATCATCTTTCTAAAGGTCAAATTTATTCGAACATCTGGGGCATTTCCACAACGTGGTAGACCATGTGCCCATGAATCATTTGTTGGGGTAGCATCTGTAGAAGCGAAACACTTTCTAATCTTAAGACAACTGGTTGAAAACATTCTCTTTTAAAAACAAACAAGTTTGACCTAGAGAAACTGAAGCAATGCAAGAATTTTTCACGATTTCACTTTCATCGTCCTTGTGGAATCCTATGCATTGATTTCCATTTTGATACCTATTAATCAATACAAAATTAAAGGTGTCACAACACGCGTTCTCTATCTCACGTTTGATTTCTCGAAGTACAGGAATCCACGGTTTGGCTTTTATGGTCAATCCGCTGAAAGAGTACTGGAGGTCAGCATCACCGAAGGCAACATGCTGTCGAGGAATGGAATACGATTTCCCATATACTTTAATCTTTGAGAATTCACCACTCAGATATTTCACTCCTGTCTCCAAACACCGAAGAAAATAATCAGCCTCTGATTTAGAAAACAATTTGGAATACGAAAAATGGAGACCATCCTTATGATATGATGAATGCATTTCTTCAGACGAGTAGGCACAACTGAAGTATGCTCCCAACGATCAACGAAGTAAGAATGAGGAAGACAAAGGATAGATTAGCTACGAGATAAAACAGGTGACGTCAGCAGATGAATTATCGACTTTTTTTTCCGGTTTAGTCCTGAAGACTGTTTTCTTCTTCCATTTTCATTCTTTTAGGAGGAGGTTCTAATGAATTGAATGAGTAATGCCCATAGGGAAGGGTATGAATAAAATCTTCCATAATGATGCGTTTATTGTCATGAGGGCTTAGAGATTTCTTGTTTGTTTTAATGCTGAAGACTGCATGTTTCATACTACGAAACGAGTGACAAACATTTCTCATCTCCTGTTTATTGAATAAGGAATATCGGTAATTTTGAAGTTGGAGTTGATTTAGAACAACTGGCTTACTCACTCCTTTAGCTTTTTTATTTCTACATCGTCGGAAGAAAAAGCATACATTTTTGCCCTCAGCCCAATGAATTCTCTTATTATTTTCCCGTTCATTTGATCTTTAAATTTTCCGATAACTTTTTTATTAGCTGAACTGTAGAGAGGATGGTCAGTAGTAAAAAATGGCGGGTCCGAGGGCAAGGATGCATCCTTCTAGAATAGGATGGGGGCGTGGCGTGCTGCAGAAGGATGGGGGCGTGGTTTTCTGCAGAAGGATGGGGGCGTGGCATGTGACCGAAGGATGTGGGGCGTGGCAGATGACGCTAGTGTGTTGGGTCGATACTGCCCCCTAGCGGTGATTCTTGGAACTTTTAATGGAACTTTGAGGGATGGCAACGACCGAGTCGGGAAAGGAGATGTGCTGCCCCCTAGCGGTGCTTTTTCGAACTTTTCTCGGGAGATTTATTGGACGTTGACAAATTTTTAAGAAGTCTTTCCAATATTTTTTTTATTTTCTCGGGAGATTTACTGGACTTTTGTAAAATTTTTTAAAGGAAGTTTTTTAGTCGTTTCCAATTTTTTTATTAAATTTTTTTTTTCAGGAATTCCCTGAGGTGTTATAATTTTTATACACGTTGCATTATTTTTTTAATTCTTATATTTGTCCTCCCTCCAATTTTAATTTAGACGAGGAAAGGCTTTGTTTGAAAAGATTTCGTTCCTGTTGATTCATGTTCCGCAATTTTACTTTCACCACGTTGTCATTTCGTGAGCCATGTGTTTTGGGATGACTCACCATTTTCTCTTTGCCTCAGAAAATTTTGTATGACACGTGTTTTGGGATGAGTCATTATTGATGGGTGACGCATTCGTGATAGCAGACATGACATCAGCCAACGTCGTTTTCTCCTCCGCTGGGTCGGCGGTTGACGTCATTTGAGATTCTGTAGACACATTAAGTTCCAAGACTGATTTTTTTTTCAATAACTTGATCATTTTGCAACGAATTTATTCCTTATTTTTTCCCTAATTTCCCATTTTATATTCATAATTTTTCAAAGTAACGATTTTTTTATTTTCTTTGAGGAGACTTCACGCACTTTCAACGGACGTTCCAACATAAAGACGTTTTCCAAAGTTTTGTGCTGCAGACATAATCTTAAAACACGATTGTTTATTAACGTATTTACGTGTTCAGGACATTTCCTGTTACATTTTTTAACGTTGTACCTTTTTCCAACGTACAAAGCCACAATTTTTTATGCACAGTTAAAATGTTTATTTTTCGTATTTTTTTTATTTCTTCATGTTCATGTTCCGCTTCAGGAATAGTTCTCGTCAAAGGACTGGTTCTCTTCCCTGGTCACATGATCGTTATGGTCCATTCCTAACAAGGTTGTTGATTGACGTAGGTTTAAGATTCTCTCAGTTGAACTCGATCGGTCGAGGAGAGTGGTCGCCTTTTGTGTTTCTTGAAAAATTTATAATGGAATCGTCCATAGCATTATACGATGAAAATCGCATCATCTTTAGGAAGAATGAAATGCCTGAAAATTGCTTTCCTTTAGGAGACGATCGATTCATTCGGATATTTTGTTTTGATGGAGAATTACAGATTCATGTCCGAAAATATATTTGCATCGGTGACTTATACAACTATGGAAATCGCTTTGAAGGGTGTTGAATGGTTTGAACTTCTAGACAGCTTTGTCTTTCTGCGTGATGTTGTTAAAAGTCGCAAGCCTGCGAAATATGATTACGTTTTCAGTGGAAATATTACAGTGGCTCGTCGTTTAGAACCGTTGACTCCTTTTATGAGAATGAATCCCCACTCTGTGGAATGCACAAGTCGAGATTTTCACCATGTATTAGATTTCACTCAGGAAAAAGTGGGTCAGGATGGTGAAATTTTGAAAACTGAAATTTCTCTGTGCGGAGAACATTGGACTAAAGTGACTGATAAGAAATCTACTATGTTAAGAGTCATACAACAGACGTTTCTTCGTTCCATTTCGTTTTCAGCTTTAATTAAGAAAGCATTGGAAAAAAATAATTTGACTTTGGAAGCATTACAGTCCTCAAAAGAAGGATTTCGACAAAATGAAGATGGTTCTTTTCTGCTTGAAGAAACTCTCGTGGACACAATGTATGACACAGCGGATATGAACGGAATGGAATTCTCCTACGACAACGACAATCAAATAAACATGACCAAAATTATTTTACAACTGAATTTTGAGAAAATAGCTGAACAGTATCTGAAAGAACTCCAGCGGAAGCGAAATACTGAAGTAGACGAAGCATTTCTGGACTCAGTTGACCTAAGTCATTACGTTGGAGAAATTTTACGAGATTTAGACGAATTTTATTATTGGTAAAAAAAAAAATCTTGACGGTCCTTTTCAGGACCACCCAGTTTTTTCAAAAAGGAATTGTTGAAATCGTAAGCTGTGTTTTCTTTATGTGAAGAACAAAGTATTTCATAGTTCACTCATTTTTTTGTTTTTTTCTTTCAAAAGCGGTTTTAATTCTGAGATGAATTCTTTCAAGGTGTCACACCAACAGGTGTTGTGATAAGGGTCATGTGTTGTTTCTTTGTGAACAGCAGAATTTCGGAAACTGATTAAACTTGGGACCTTCGAAATGCTTAGAAAACGCATAGGAATGTAGTCCAATTTCCTCCCCCTTGCGATGACAGCTCGATTCGCTCACGTTTGTCATGTGTGAATTCCGGAGTTTTTGTGGTTGAAATGTCCGTTTGAAATGCCCTCGTGACGTTTCCGAATATGCTTGGGGTCAAAGTGCATTCTGCTTCCTTTAAAACGTTTGCCATTTCTACCCCATCACTTGTTTTTTTCTGGTTCAGTTGTCGACACGTGTGCTATTGCACCTCTTTTGCTCTCTGGATTATGGAAAATGTCAGCCGGATTTTCACCAGTTTCTGTAATGGAAGAGGTAAGTTCGCATTTCCTCGCATGCAATTATTTATTGTTAGGTGCCCCAAGTTGTTTGAATTAGGATGTTGTTAGAATTTCATGTTAGTGGAATCGTTTATTCTCGTGACGGAAAACACAATTCTTTTTTAGAAAGCTTTTAGAAATACATTCCTTTACGATAGCTCCTCTTTCGAATAAAAATTTAAGAAGTTTATTCTCAACGTAGGAATTTCCCACTTTAATGTTTATTCCATGAAAATGCGTTGATAATGGTTTAAAACATGTTTGCGTATTAGGAACAGCATTTGAGTTCTTTTACATACGATTAAAGTTAGATTTTAAAGAAGAAAAATTCATGTTAATGGCATCGTTTATTCTTTTTAAAACATTTTATTTTTCATACTTTTACGATAGCTCCCCTTTCCAATAAAAATTTATGAAGTTTATTCTCAATGTTTATTTCATGAAAATGCGTTGTTAGAGGAGAGGGGTTAATTTTGTTTATTCCCTTCCCAGACTCAGTGGTGGTTAGAGGAAGAACAATTATTTTTGCAGAATTCCGATGTGTTCGATGCCTTGGAGGAAATTCCCTTGAATCAAGACCTAACCTTTGATTTTACGCCCGACATTCCAGTCAATATTCCTTCCAACACATGCTCGGTCTGCTCCAAGCCTTTGTCAAAAAATTCAACCTGAAAAATCATATGAGGAGTCATACAGGTGAAAAACCATTCGCGTGTACCCAATGCCCAGCAAAATTCAGCCGTAAACCTCATCTTAAGCGTCACGAGCAACGAGTTCATCGACAAGGTGGTGGTTCGGATCCCGCAGTTGCAGGACCTAGTCATGCTCCCCAAACTTTTGATGTTCCTATAGCTGCACCAAACCAAGCTCCGGTCGTTATGAATGCACCGATAGCTGTGCCCATCCAGGCCCCCTTTGAAAATATTGGAGGATTCATTGAAGTCGAATCTGCCGCGAGACAGCGACTCACCACCTATAAGACCGTGCCCGATGAGGGGTCAGCATCATGTCTCCGCTCCTTTTTAGAATCCAGTAATGCTCCATGTCTAAGAATCCTGCAACATTCATTAGCTGCTCACCCCTCGATCAAAGTCAGCGTTTTCATCGAGGCAGTTTTTAAAAAACAGAAAAAAGATGTTCCAGACGAGTACGAGTTTTGTGACCACAACCTGAAAACCCCCAACAAACCTGTCTTCAGAGCTAGTGATGTTAGTGAATTTTATGATTCAATGGCTGCTAAAATCGAGAGCGAAAAGTCGGAGGCAGAATTGAAAGGGTCCGGCTGGGTATTTTCCCATGTCTCATGGTTCGAACTTAGAATCAACTGTTTCAGACCCTTGAGGGGTGAGTCATTCATCGCCCTTCCAACCAATATTCAAAGGAAGAAGGCAGTAGTGAATGTTGTGAATAATGACATCTCCTGGTTTAAATATGCAGTCTGGACTCCTCACCTTGCCAACCAGATGAAGGATAAGGAGAGAGTTAATTCCTATCGCAACGATAAGCAGTTTCTTACAGGATATATCTGGGACTGTATTGAGTACCCGGTAAAAATTTCTGATATTAGAACGTTCGAGAAGGCAAATAACATGCCCATCAATGTCTTCGGTATCGACGAGGCTGAAAAAATATTTCCCATTAAGGTATGCGATGAGGAATTACAAGACCATCGAGATCTCCTCTATTTAGAAGATGGATGTCGCTCCCACTACGCATTCATCACTAACTTCGAGCGGTTGATTTCCAAACAAATCACCAGGCATCATGGAAAAGCCGTCATATGCAAAAAATGTTTTACAACCTACGATGCCCGTTGTGATGGGGAAAACAAATCAAAAAATCACAAACTCCTCTGCATGAAAAACAAACCCGTTGCCATTCAGATGCCGGAGAATAATATCCTTCAATTCAAAGATTTTCAGCATGCCTTGAGGGTTCCCTTTGTCATCTACGCAGACTTTGAGTGCGTTCTCAAACCCATTCAAGGTCCCCCTCAAATTTTGAAATTTCATACACTATGACAACCCAAACCCACGAGCTCATGTCGTATGCATACTTCATAAAAGATGAATTAGATTAATTTTCCGTATTTCGGAGTCATAGGTCTGAAGACGGCGTCATTCGTCATTTCCTTCACTCCTTGAAAGAAGATGTATTGAAAATCCAGGAGGAGTATAAAAAAAATGTCCTTGTGTGTCCATTAAGTACTGAAGAAAATGCATCTTTTCAATCTGCATCAATCTGTTATCTCTGTGAAAAAGCATTCGCCAAATCAAAAGGCAAACTCAAAGTCGCTGACCATGACCACCGAACAGGCGCATTCCAGGGTCCAGCACACGCATCATGTAATATCAATTTCCGAAACCCAATATTTGTGCCAGTCTTCTTCCACAACTTATCTGGTTATGATTCACACTTTATCATTCAAGAGCTTGGTTTTTCAGAAGGAAACATTAAAGTCATTCCAGAATCCACCGAAAAATTCATTTCCTTCTCAAAATTTATTAGTGGGATGGAAATTCGATTTTTAGACAGCTTGAGATTCATGCCTACGGGGTTGTAAAGCCTTGCAAATAATCTTCCAGCAAACCAATTTAAGATCACCCGAAAGCACTACCCCCAAGATGACGAGTTTCATTTGTTGAAAAAGAAGGGTGTTTTTCCGTATGAATATGTAACATCATACAACAAATTAGAAGATTCATGCCTCCCACCAAAATCAAGTTTTTATAGTAGCATTTCCGAGTCACACATATGTAACGAAGATTATAATCATGCTCAACAAGTATGGGAAAAAATGAATATCAGAGACTTAGGAGAATACTCAGATCTGTATTTAAAGACTGATGTTCTCATCCTGGCCGATATCTTTGAAAATTTTCGGGATATCTGTCAGGAAACATATTCACTAGATCCTGTGTGGTTCTTCAGTGCTCCATCCTTAGCATTCGCTGCCATGCTTAAGAGCACGAAAATGTCTTTGGAATTACTTACAGATTATGAAATGCTATTATTTGTTGAGGCGGCAAAACGAGGGGGACTATGCCAATGCATCCTGTGGCATGCCCTGGCGAACAACAAGTATATGAAAAATTTTAATCCGGCAAAAGAAAGCAACTATATATCTTATCTCGATTGCAATAATTATATGGATTTTCTTTAAGCGAATCGATTCCATATGCTCACTTTAATTGGATGCATTCTGATGAGTTGGAGCATCTGAATATTGGCTCTATTCCTGATGACGGTCCCTTTGGATGCTTTCTGGAAGTCGACATCGAGTACTCGGACTCTTTGCATGATTTTCACGCCGATCTTCCCTTCTGTCCTGAGGTTGGGGTTGTTCCTTGTACCCGACAAACCAAACTTCTGACAACACTAAACTCCAAGACCAGATATATAGCCCACTACCGCTTACTTAAACAAGCAGTTGCAGCTGGTCTTGTAATTAAAACAATTCATCGAGGCATAACATTTTCCCAATCTAAATGGCTGCAGGTATATATAAATCTAAATACTGAGAAACGAAAATTGGCAAGAAATGAATTCGAAAATTTTTTCTACAAGCTCATGAATAACAGCGTCTTTGGGAAGACTATGGAAGACATCAGGAAAAGAACATCCATAGAACTGGTTCATGATGAGAAACGTTTGGAAAAAGTGTTGGCTAAACACAACTTCAAAGACCGAAAAATTCTGAAGAATGAGTCCGATGAGGAGTTTATGATTTTATGCCATCTAGATGTCACCAAACTAGTTTTCAATAAACCCATATATATAGGAATCGCCGTTCTGGATATGTCTAAAACCTTAATGTACTCGTTCCATTATGACGTCATAAAACCCATGTACTGAGAAAGAGTGAAGGTTCTGTACATGGACACAGACAGTTTCTTTTATGAAACGAAGACAGGAGATCTTTATAATGACATGGCGAAAATCTTGCCTTTACTAGATACGAGCGACTATTCAATAGACCATAGTAGTATAAAATGGCGGGTCCGAGGGCAAGGATGCGTCCTTCTAGAGAAGGATGAGGGCGTGGCGTGCTGCAGAAGGATGGGGGGCGTGGCGTGCTGCAGAAGGATGGGGGCGTGGCTTGCGACAGAAGGATGGGGCGTAGTTTTCTGCAGAAGGATGGGGGCGTGGCAGATGACGCTAGTGTGTTGGGTCGATGCTGCCCCTAGCGGTGATTCTTGGAACTTTTAATGGAACTTTGAGGTGGCAACGACCGAGTCGGGAAAGGAGATGTGCTGCACCCTAGCGGTGCTTCTTGGAACTTTTAATGGACCTTTGTTTTTGAGGGATGGCAACGACCGAGTGGGGGAAAGGGGATGTGTACGTTGCCCCCTAGCGGTGCTTTTTCGAACTTTTCTCGAGAGATTTATTGGACGTTGACAAATTTTTAAGAAGTCTTTCCAATATTTTTTTTTTTATTTTCTCCGGAGATTTACTGGACTTTGTCAAATTTTTGAAGGAAGTTTTTTAGTCGTTTCCAATTTTTTTATTAAATTTATATTTTCAGGAATTCCCTGAGGTGTTATAATTTTTATACACGTTGCATTATTTTTTAATTCTTATATTTGTCCTCCCTCCAATTTTAATTTAGACGAGGAAAGGCTTTGTTTGAAAAGATTTCGTTCCTGTTGATTCATGTTCCACCATTTTAGTTTCACCACGTTGTCATTTCGTGAGCCATGTGTTTTGGGATGACTCACCATTTTCTCTTTGCCTCAGAAAATTTTGTATGACACGTGTTTTGGGATGAGTCATTATTGATGGGCGACGCATTCGTGATAGCAGACATGACATCAGCCAACGTCGTTTTCTCCTCCGCTGGGTCGGCGGTTGACGTCATTTGAGATTCTGTAGACACATTAAGTTCCAAGACTGATTTTTTTTTCAATAACTTGATCATTTTGCAACGAATTTATTCCTTATTTTTTCCCTAATTTCCCATTTTATATTCATAATTTTTCAACGTAACGATTTTTTTATTTTCTTTGAGGAGACTTCACGCATTTTCAACGGACGTTCCAACATAAAGACGTTTTCCAAAGTTTTGTGCTGCAGACATAATCTTAAAACACGATTGTTTATTAACGTATTTACGTGTTCAGGACATTTCCTGTTACATTTTTTAACGTTGTACCTTTTTCCAACGTACAAAGCCGCAATTTTTTATGCACAGTTAAAATGTTTATTTTTCGTATTTTTTTTATTTCTTCATGATCATGTTCCGCTTCAGGAATAGTTCTAGTCAAAGGACTGGTTCTCTAACCTGGTCACATGATCGTTATGGTCCATTCCTAACAAGGTTGTTGATTGACGTAGGTTTAAGATTCTCTCAGTTGAACTCGATCGGTAGAGGAGAGTGGTCGCCTTTTCCATTTCTTGAAAAATTTATAATGGAATCGTCCATAGCATTATACGATGAAAATCGCATCATCTTTAGGAAGAATGAAATGCCTGAAAATTGCTTTCCTTTAGGAGACGATCGATTCATTCGGATATTTTGTTTTGATGGAGAATTAGAGATTCATGTCCGAAAATATATTTGCATCGGTGACATATACGTTCCTACAGCTATGAGAATCGCTTTGAAGGGTGTTGAATGGTTTGAACTTCTAGACAGCTTTGTCTTTCTGCGTGATGTTGTTAAAAGTCGCAAGCCTGCGAAATATGATTACGTTTTCAGTGGAAATATTACAGTGGCTCATCGTTTAGAACCGTTGACTCCTTTTATGAGAATGAATCCCCACTCTGTGGAATGCACAAGTCGAGATTTTCACCACGTATTAGATTTCACTCAGAAAAAGGGGGTCAGGATGGTGAAATTTTGAAAACTGAAATTTCTCTGTGCGGAGAACATTGGACTAAAGTGACTGATAAGAAATCTACTATGTTAAGAGTCATACAACAGACGTTTTTCGTTCCATTTCGTTTTCAGCTTTAATTAAGAAAGCATTGGAAAAAAATAATTTGACTTTGGAAGCATTACAGTCCTCAAAAGAAGGATTTCGACAAAATGAAGATGGTTCTTTTCTGCTTGAAGAAACTCTCGTGGACACAATGTATGACACAGCGGATATGAACGGAATGGAATTCTCCTACGACAACGACAATCAAATAAACATGACCAAAATTATTTTACAACTGAATTTTGAGAAAATAGCTGAACAGTATCTGAAAGAACTCCAGCGGAAGCGAAATACTGAAGTAGACGAAGCATTTTTGGACTCAGTTGACCTAAGTCATTACGTTGGAGAAATTTTACGAGATTTAGACGAATTTTATTATTGGTAAAAAAAAATTCTTAACGGTCCTTTTCAGGACCACCCAGTTTTTTCAAAAAGGAATTATTGAAATTATTGAAAGCTGTGTTTCCTTTTTTGTGAAGAACAAAGTATTTCATAGTTCACTCATTTTTTTTGTTTTTTTTTCTTTCAAAAGCGGTTTTTAATTCTGAGATGAATTCTTTCAAGGTGTCTGATGAAATTCTTTCGCTTTTCGTATTCCTCTCTCATTTTGTTGAAAATTCAAAAACGAAGAATTTCTTACCGAATACATTTTAGTTTTATTTTCTCAGGTTATGAAAATTAAATATAATGAAGTCCTTTCGTTTTTCTCTAAGAATTTACCTGAAAATAAGCTTTGTCTGGTTAGAGTCGATAGCATGTTCGTTGAGAGATGAACAGTCACCAGTGTTTTGAAACGTCCGAAGTACTGACGCATGATGATTCATAAGCATCGTGTCCGTTGTTAGATGACAAAATAAGGGTATAGTCACCGTGAAGCGCTGACGCGTAGTGACACACCAACACGTGTTCTGATAAGGGTCATGTGTTGTTTCTTTGTGAACAGCAGAATTTCGGAAACTGATTAAACTTAGAACCTTCGAAACGCTTAGAAAACGCATAGGAGTGTAGTCCAATTTCCTCCCCCTTGCGATGACAGCTCGATTCGCTCGCGTTTGTCATGTGTGAATTGCGGAATTTTTGTATTCCGTTTGAAATACCCTCGTGACGTTACCGAAACTGCTTGGGGTCAAAGTGCATTCTGCTTCCTTTAAAACGTTTGCCGTTTCTACTGCATCCCTTGTTTTTCTGGTTCAGTTGTCGACACGTGTGCTGTTGTACCTCTCTTGCTCTTTGGATTTTTGGAAAATATTTGCTGGATTTTCAACCGTTTCTGCAATGGAAGAGTTAAGTTCGCATTTCCTCGCATGCAATTATTTATTGTTAGGTGCCCCAAGTTGTTTGAATTAGGATGTTGTTAGAATTTCATGTCAGTGGAATCGTTTATTCTCTTGACGGAAAAACATGATTCTTTTTTAGAAAGCTTTTAGAAATACATTCTTTTACGATAGCTCCCCTTAGCTTTAAAAACAATTAAAGAGTTTATTCTCTATGTGAGAATTCAGTAATTTCCCAACTCAATTTTATTTCATGAAAATGAATTGTTAAGGGAGAGGGTTAATTTTTTTTTTTTTTTTTTTTTTTTTTTTCTTTTTTAAGTTCTTTTTTTTAAGAAGAGGGAGAAATTTGGTTTGAAAGAATTTTACAAAGTTCATTTCAGAAAAGTTCGTTTTAAGATACGCTTTGGAATCTTACCCTTGGACCCCATTGCTTCAAGAAATCAAGCTCGCTGCTGAGAAAGAATGCGAGGAGACTTTCAACTTTGTTTTAATAAACAAATACCGAACTGGAAAAGATAGCATCGGATTTCACATGGACAATGAATCAGATTTAGGACCTTTGTCGTGCATTGCTTCTGTATCTCTCGGGCAAGAAAGAGATTTTGTTTTTAAGAGAAATGGATTTAAACCAGTTTCATTAACTCTGAGATCTGGTTCTATACTCCAGATGCTTCCGCCAACGAATTCTTATTGGAGTCATGGTCTACCGCGTCAAAAGAACGCTCCAAATATTAGGCTAAATTTAACCTTCAGAAAGATGATAGCACAGACGACATTGTCTCATGACTCATTCACGCGCTCACGCAGTAAACAGGATGACTACCAACCTCTGTTATCAGTTCCAAGGCCCACCGTTTGTTTGTCTGCTGATAACAAACCAGATAAAGACAGTGCTCTTTCACCGCCAGTTCGTCTTGTGCATTCGTCCGAGTCACTTGTGCCTTCTTCCTCCTTGTTGTGTGCTAACGATTCAATTTCCCGAATCATGATGAAGCGTTCGTCGACCACTTCCTCGTCTGTTGCTAAGAAAGCCTGCGTAGCTGAGCCGAACATTATGAATCGTTCTCCAACTACAAATGATCTTCCCCCCATCATTTTCCTTTGGGAGGAAAAATGTGGTGAAAGTTACTGATTTCACAAACTCAGTCAGAGTCCATCTCCGGAGTTATCGTTATGACGGACAAACTTACCAGCCCACCAAAAATGGAATTACTATGTCAGCTCTAACTTTCCGAAAGTTTATGGAACGTTCATATAGTTTCCGAGCTAGGATTGACGAAGTGATTGTCAACAGTGAACTGATTGTTTCTTCCTTCTCCTGCCGGAGAAGTGGGGGACAGTTGTGTGTATTCCTTTGAACAGATCTCTCCTAGAGTTCATGGTTTCCGTCGATTAAACCCCATTTCCGTCACACTAAAGTGGGAAGAATTTGATGAACTGTTGGAGAAATGCAATGACATATGGAAAAGCATTACTCAGCTGCAATTTGGATCCATTTTTAGAAAAGCTGTGTTAGAGCTGCAGAGTACGAATCGTCCAGGAACGAACATTTCTGATGAAGAGTTGATTTTCATCTTGACCGAGGTGCTCACGACACAACTAGAAGAAAAGGTAAACCTACTGTTTCGATGTCCGGAATGTCTCTTGCCCTATCGTGAATTGCCTAACAACATCATGGAGCATGCCTGCTCTGATTCCATGGATATTAAGTTTAGCACTCACTTTGCCTGCGCCGTTGCTATGCTGCAGCCTGTGGTTGTAGCGGAATCTTTCGTTGCTGCTTCGAAGGGACTCATCTCCAAAGAATTTTTAGAATCTCTGGACATTACGAACTTGTTTAAAACGGTTCACGACATGCACGTAACCCAATACGACTTGTATTGAGTTGGAGGAAACAGCAGCTGTTGAAAAAAGTCCTTTTTAGGGCTCCTAAAAATTTGGGTAAGGGAAGGGGGAGGAAAGGAGGTAAATTACTAAAAAAATTAAGAATTCAAGTTTAAAAAAAAATGTAAATTTTTTTGGAAATGTTTAAAGTAATTTTTTCTATTTCCAGAGCCTAAATTTAAGTGTAAGTATTTTATTCATTCTAAGATATAAATTTTGTGAAATTATTTTTTTTATTAACCTAAATTCAGTGAATATATGTTTTTTTATTGAAATGAGTCAAAATATTAAGTTTCAAGAATTTTAAAAGTAAAAGAAATTTCTTTTTTAAAATAGTAACAGAATGAATTGATTTAATGGGGAACTAGTTTTTTTTTGCTAAAGACTTTTCTTAAGGATATTTGGGTATTTATTAAGGAAATGGGCCTGATGTTTTCCATCAGGCGGCCAATCGGGGGATTTCCGACTGGTCTGAGAGCAATGCTTTACAGTATTGAGTCGAAACCAGGACAAAAGGCTAAATTTAGGGGAGTTTGAATTTTTTCAAACTGACTACACTTCATTCTCTTAGTTTGAAAAGAGAATAAGTGCTCTCACTGAAGACCCCTCTAGCTATACGAAAATAAACAGTCTAGGATTCTTAAAAATATCTTTCCAATTTTCTACCTAAACTATTTTTACTTCTTTCAGAAACGTACGTTAGGAAATAATGAACTGTTCAGAAACACACCCTGTCTGTTTTCAACTGATTCGAAAAAAGACCCTTTAAAATATTTTACTTTAACGAAAACGTGCTTCTTAAATTTCACAGTTTCCCATGTTATTCAATGGGAAATTCACTGTATTTTCTATCATAAGAAATCCGAAATCTGTCATCTTAGTAAAATCATCAAAATTGTTTTTTGACCCCATGCACTTTTATAAGATTCCAAAGCGTATCTTAGAATGAACTTTGTAAAATTCTTTCAAACCAAATTTCTCCCTCTTCTTAAAAGAACTTAAAAAAGAAAAACTAAAAAAAAAAAAAAAAAAAAGAAATTAACCCTCTCCCTTAACAATTCATTTTCATGAAATAAAATTGAGTTGGGAAATTACTGAATTCTCACATAGGGAATAAACTTTTTAATTGTTTTTAAAGCTAACGGGAGCTATCGTAAAAGAATGTATTTCTAAAAGCTTTCTAAAAAAGAATCATGTTTTTCCGTCAAGAGAATAAACGATTCCACTGAAATGAAATTCTAACAACATCCTAATTCAAACAACTTGGGGCACCTAACAATAAATAATTGCATGCGAGGAAATGCGAACTTAGCTCTTCCATTGCAGAAACGGTTGAAAATCCAGCAAACATTTTCCAAAAATCCAAAGAGCAAGAGAGGTACAACAGCACACGTGTCGACAACTGAACCAGAAAAAACAAGTGATGCAGTAGAAATGGCAAACGTTTTAAAGGAAGCAGAATGCACTTTGACCCCAAGCAGTTTCGGTAACGTCACGAGGGTATTTCAAACGGACTACAAAAATTCCGGAATTCACACATGACAAACGCGAGCGAATCGAGCTGTCATCGCAAGGGGGAGGAAATTGGACTACATTCCTATGCGTTTTCTAAGCATTTCGAAGGTCCCAAGTTTAATCAGTTTCCAAAATTCTGCTGTTTACAAAGAAACAACACATGACCCTTATCACAACACGTGTTGGTGTGTCACCACGCGTCAGCGCTTCACGGTGACTATACCCTTATTTTGTCATCTAGCAACGGACACGATGCTTATGAATCATCATGCGTCAGTACTTGGGAGGTTTCAAAACACTGGTGACTGTTCATCTCTCAAC
Organism: Macrothele yani; assembly: GCA_039090855.1. Lineage (NCBI taxonomy): Eukaryota > Metazoa > Arthropoda > Arachnida > Araneae > Macrothelidae > Macrothele > Macrothele yani. The sequence continues at coordinate 99,325,629 of CM077005.1, forward strand.
GAACATGCTATCGACTCTAATCAGACAAAGCTTATTTTCAGGTAAATTCTTAGAGAAAAACGAAAGGACTTCATTATATTTAATTTTCATATCCTGAGAAAATAAAACTAAAATGTATTCGGTAAGAAATTCTTCGTTTTTGAATTTTCAACAAAATGAGAGAGGAATACGGAAAGCGAAAGAATTTGATCAGACACCTTGACAGAATTCATCTCAGAATTAAAACCGCTTTTGAAAGAAAAAAAAAAAAAATGAGTGAACTATGAAATACTTTGTTCTTCACATAAAGAAAACACAGCTTACGAATTCAGTAATTCCTTTTTGAAAAACCTGGGTGGTCCTGAAAAGGACCGTTAAGAATTTTTTTTAACAATAATAAAATTCGTCTAAATCTCGTAAAATTTCTCCAACGTAATGACTTAGGTCAACGGAGTCCAAAAATGCTTCGTCTACTTCAGTATTTCGCTTCCGCTGGAGTTCTTTCAGATACTGTTCAGCTATTTTCTCAAAATTCAGTTGTAAAATAATTTTGGTCATGTTTATTTGATTGTCGTTGTCGTAGGAGAATTCCATTCCGTTCATATCCGCTGTGTCATACATTGTGTCCACGAGAGTTTCTTCAAGCAGAAAAGAACCATCTTCATGTTGTCGAAATCCTTCTTTTGAGGACTGTAATGCTTCCAAAGTCAAATTATTGTTTTCCAATGCTTTCTTAATTAAAGCTGAAAACGAAATGGAACGAAGAAACGTCTGTTGTATGACTTTTAACACAGTAGATTTCTTATCAGTCACTTTAGTGCAATGTTCTCCGCACAGAGAAATTTCAGTTTTTAAAATTTCACCATCCTGACCCACTTTTTCCTGAGTGAAATCTAATACGTGGTGAAAATCTCGACTTGTGCATTCCACAGAGTGGCGATTCATTCTCATAAAAGGAGTCAACGGTTCTAAACGATGAGCCACTGTAATATTTCCACTGAAAACGTAATCATATTTTGCAGGCTTGCGACTTTTAACAACATCACGCAGAAAGACAAAGCTGTCTAGAAGTTCAAACCATTCAACACCCTTCAAAGCGATTCCCATAGCTGTAGGAATGTATTGTTTTTTTGTTTTTTTTTTATGAGGTTTAACGACCACCGTGAGCAACTCAATGGGCTATAAGCAGTCGCCCGTCCCTAATTTAGGGTCACTGGTTCCAGGGAAGGGAGAGAGCCAGTGCGGTAAGACAAACACGACATCCATGCCTGACCGTGATCCGAACCCGGACCCCTTACGGACGAATGATCAGAGGCTTGCGCCTTAGACCACTGCGCCACCGGGGCGGCATAGGAACGTATAAGTCACCGATGCAAATATATTTTCGGACATGAATCTCTAATTCTCCATCAAAACAAAATATCCGAATGAATCGATCGTCTCCTAAAGGAAAGCAATTTTCAGGCATTTCATTCTTCCTAAAGATGATGCGATTTTCATCGTATAATGCTATGGACGATTCCATTATAAATTTTTCAAGAAACACAAAAGGCGACCACTCTCCTCGACCGATCGAGTTCAACTGAGAGAATCTTAAACCTACGTCAATCAACAACCTTGTTAGGAATGGACCATAGCGATCATGTGACCAGGGAAGAGAACCAGTCCTTTGACGAGAACTATTCCTGAAGCGGAACATGATCATGAAGAAATAAAAAAATACGAAAAAAATAAACATTTTAACTGTGCATAAAAAATTGTGGCTTTGTACGTTGGAAAAAGGTACAACGTTAAAAAATGTAACAGGAAATGTCCTGAACACGTAAATACGTTAATAAACAATCGTGTTTTAAGATTATGTCTGCAGCACAAAACTTTGGAAAACGTCTTTATGTTGGAACGTCCGTTGAAAATGCGTGAAGTCTCCTCAAAGAAAATAAAAAAATCGTTACGTTGAAAAATTATGAATATAAAATGGGAAATTAGGGAAAAAATAAGGAATAAATTCGTTGCAAAATGATCAAGTTATTGAAAAAAAATCAGTCTTGGAACTTAATGTGTCTACAGAATCTCAAATGACGTCAACCGCCGACCCAGCGGAGGAGAAAACGACGTTGGCTGATGTCATGTCTGCTATCACGAATGCGTCGCCCATCAATAATGACTCATCCCAAAACACGTGTCATACAAAATTTTCTGAGGCAAAGAGAAAATGGTGAGTCATCCCAAAACACATGGCTCACGAAATGACAACGTGGTGAAACTAAAATGGCGGAACATGAATCAACAGGAACGAAATCTTTTCAAACAAAGCCTTTCCTCGTCTAAATTAAAATTGGAGGGAGGACAAATATAAGAATTAAAAAAATAATGCAACGTGTATAAAAATTATAACACCTCAGGGAATTCCTGAAAATATAAATTTAATAAAAAAAATTGGAAACGACTAAAAACTTCCTTCAAAAGTTTGACAAAGTCCAGTAAATCTCCGGAGAAAATAAAAAAAAAATATTGGAAAGACTTCTTAAAAATTTGTCAACGTCCAATAAATCTCTCGAGAAAAGTTCGAAAAAGCACCGCTAGGGGGCAACGTACACATCCCCTTTCCCCCACTCGGTCGTTGCCATCCCTCAAAAACAAAGGTCCATTAAAAGTTCCAAGAAGCACCGCTAGGGTGCAGCACATCTCCTTTCCCGACTCGGTCGTTGCCACCCCTCAAAGTTCCATTAAAAGTTCCAAGAATCACCGCTAGGGGCAGCATCGACCCAACACACTAGCGTCATCTGCCACGCCCCACATCCTTCGGTCACATGCCACGCCCCCATCCTTCTGCAGAAAACTACGCCCCCATCCTTCTGTCGCAAGCCACGCCCCAATCCTTCTGCAGCACGCCACGCCCCCTCCTTCTGCAGCACGCCACGCCCTCATCCTTCTCTAGAAGGACGCATCCTTGCCCTCGGACCCGCCATTTTATACTACTATGGTCTATTGAATAGTCGCTCGTATCTAGTAAAGGCAAGATTTTCGCCATGTCATTATAAAGATCTCCTGTCTTCGTTTCATAAAAGAAACTGTCTGTGTCCATGTACAGAACCTTCACTCTTTCTCCGTACATGGGTTTTATGACGTCATAATGGAACGAGTACATTAAGGTTTTAGACATATCCAGAACGGCGATTCCTATATATATGGGTTTATTGAAAACTAGTTTGGTGACATCTAGATGGCATAAAATCATAAACTCCTCATCGGACTCATTCTTCAGAATTTTTCGGTCTTTGAAGTTGTGTTTAGCCAACACTTTTTCCAAACGTTTCTCATCATGAACCAGTTCTATGGATGTTCTTTTCCTGATGTCTTCCATAGTCTTCCCAAAGACGCTGTTATTCATGAGCTTGTAGAAAAATTTTCGAATTCATTTCTTGCCAATTTTCGTTTCTCAGTATTTAGATTTATATATACCTGCAGCCATTTAGATTGGGAAAATGTTATGCCTCGATGAATTGTTTTAATTACAAGACCAGCTGCAACTGCTTGTTTAAGTAAGCGGTAGTGGGCTATATATCTGGTCTTGGAGTTTAGTGTTGTCAGAAGTTTGGTTTGTCGGGTACCAGGAACAACCCCAACCTCAGGACAGAAGGGAATATCGGCGTGAAAATCATGCAAAGAGTCCGAGTACTCGATGTCGACACTCAGAAAGCATCCAAAGGGACCGTCATCAGGAATAGAGCCAATATTCAGATGCTCCAACTCATCAAAATGCATCCAATTAAAGTGAGCATATGGAATCGATTCGCTTAAAGAAAATCCATATAATTATTGCAATCGAGATAAGATATATAGTTGCTTTCTTTTGCCGGATTAAAATTTTTCATATACTTGTTGTTCGCCAGGGCATGCCACTGGATGCATTGGCATAGTCCCCCTCGTTTTGCCGCCTCAACAAATAATAGCATTTCATAATCTGTAAGTAATTCCAAAGACATTTTCGTGCTCTTAAGCATGGCAGCGAATGCTAAGGATGGAGCACTGAAGAACCACACAGGATCTAGTGAATATGTTTCCTGACAGATATCCCGAAAATTTTCAAAGATATCGGCCAGGATGAGAACATCAGTCTTTAAATACAGATCTGAGTATTCTCCTAAGTCTCTGATATTCATTTTTCCCATACTTGTTGAGCATGATTATAATCTTCGTTACATATGTGTGACTCGGAAATGCTACTATAAAAACTTGATTTTGGTGGGAGGCATGAATCTTCTATTTTGGTGGGAGGCATGAATCTTCTAATTTGTTGTATGATGTTACATATTCATACGGAAAAACACCCTTCTTTTTCAACAAATGAAACTCGTCATCTTGGGGGTAGTGCTTTCGGGTGATCTTAAATTGGTTTGCTGGAAGATTATTTGCAAGGCTTTACAACCCCGTAGGCATGAATCTCAAGCTGTCTAAAAATCGAATTTCCATCCCACTAATAAATTTTGAGAAGGAAATGAATTTTTCGGTGGATTCTGGAATGACTTTAATGTTTCCTTCTGAAAAACCAAGCTCTTGAATGATAAAGTGTGAATCATAACCAGATAAGTTGTGGAAGAAGACTGGCACAAATTTTGGGTTTCGGAAATTGATATTACATGATGCGTGTGCTGGACCCTGGAATGCGCCTGTTCGGTGGTCATGGTCAGCGACTTTGAGTTTGCCTTTTGATTTGGCAAATGCTTTTTCACAGAGATAACAGATTGATGCAGATTGAAAAGATGCATTTTCTTCAGTACTTAATGGACACACAAGAACATTTTTTTTATACTCCTCCTGGATTTCAATACATCTTCTTTCAAGGAGTGAAGGAAATGACGAATGACGCCGTCTTCAGACCTATGACTCCGAAATACGGAAAATTAATCTAATTCATCTTTTATGAAGTATGCATACGACATGAGCTCGTGGGTTTGGGTTGTCATAGTGTATGAAATTTCAAAATTTGAGGGGGACCTTGAATGGGTTTGAGAACGCACTCAAAGTCTGCGTAGATGACAAAGGGAACCCTCAAGGCATGCTGAAAATCTTTGAATTGAAGGATATTATTCTCCGGCATCTGAATGGCAACGGGTTTGTTTTTCATGCAGAGGAGTTTGTGATTTTTTGATTTGTTTTCCCCATCACAACGGGCATCGTAGGTTGTAAAACATTTTTTGCATATGACGGCTTTTCCATGATGCCTGGTGATTTGTTTGGAAATCAACCGCTCGAAGTTAGTGATGAATGCGTAGTGGGAGCGACATCCATCTTCTAAATAGAGGAGATCTCGATGGTCTTGTAATTCCTCATCGCATACCTTAATAGGAAATATTTTTTCTGCCTCGTCGATACCGAAGACATTGATGGGCATGTTATTTGCCTTCTCGAACGTTCTAATATCAGAAATTTTTACCGGGTACTCAATACAGTCCCAGATATATCCTGTAGGAAACTGCTTATCGTTGCGATAGGAATTAACTCTCTCCTTATCCTTCATCTGGTTGGCAAGGTGAGGAGTCCAGACTGCATATTTAAACCAGTAGATGTCTTTATTCACAACATTCACTACTGCCTTCTTCCTTTGAATATTGGTTGGAAGGGCGATGAATGACTCACCCCTCAAGGGTCTGAAACAGTTGATTCTAAGTTCGAACCATGAGACATGGGAAAATACCCAGCTGGACCCTTTCAATTCTGCCTCCGACTTTTCGCTCTCGATTTTAGCAGCCATTGAATCATAAAATTCACTAACATCACTAGCTCTGAAGACAGGTTTGTTGGGGGTTTTCAGGTTGTGGTCACAAAACTCGTACTCGTCTGGAACATCTTTTTTCTGTTTTTTAAAAACTGCCTCGATGAAAACGCTGACTTTGATCGAGGGGTGAGCAGCTAATGAATGTTGCAGGATTCTTAGACATGGAGCTTTACTGGATTCTAAAAAGGAGCGGAGACATGATGCTGACCCCTCATCGGGCACGGTCTTATAGGTGGTGAGTCGCTGTCTCGCGGCAGATTCGACTTCAATGAATCCTCCAATATTTTCAAAGGGGGCCTGGAAGGGCACAGCTATCGGTGCATTCATAACGACCGGAGCTTGGTTTGGTGCAGCTATAGGAACATCAAAGTTTGGGGAGCATGACTAGGTCCTGCAACTGCGGGATCCGAACCATCACCTTGTAGATGAACTCGTTGCTCGTGACGCTTAAGATGAGGTTTACGGCTGAATTTTGCTGGGCATTGGGTACACGCGAATGGTTTTTCACCTGTATGACTCCTCATATGATTTTTCAGGTTGAATTTTTGACAAAGGCTTGGAGCAGACCGAGCATGTGTTGGAAGGAATATTGACTGGAATGTCGGGCGTAAAATCAAAGGTTAGGTCTTGATTCAAGGGAATTTCCTCCAAGGCATCGAACACATCGGAATTCTGCAAAAATAATTGTTCTTCCTCTAACCACCACTGAGTCTGGGAAGGAATAAACAAAATTAACCCCTCTCCTCTAACAACGCATTTTCATGAAATAAACATTGAGAATAAACTTCATAAATTTTTATTGGAAAGGGGAGCTATCGTAAAAGTATGAAAAATAAAATGTTTTAAAAGAATAAACGATGCCATTAACATGAATTTTTCTTCTTTAAAATCTAACTTTAATCGTATGTAAAAGAACTCAAATGCTGTTCCTAATACGCAAACATGTTTTAAACCATTATCAACGCATTTTCATGGAATAAACATTAAAGTGGGAAATTCCTACGTTGAGAATAAACTTCTTAAATTTTTATTCGAAAGAGGAGCTATCGTAAAGGAATGTATTTCTAAAAGCTTTCTAAAAAAGAATTGTGTTTTCCGTCACGAGAATAAACGATTCCACTAACATGAAATTCTAACAACATCCTAATTCAAACAACTTGGGGCACCTAACAATAAATAATTGCATGCGAGGAAATGCGAACTTACCTCTTCCATTACAGAAACTGGTGAAAATCCGGCTGACATTTTCCATAATCCAGAGAGCAAAAGAGGTATAACAGCACACGTGTCGACAACTGAACCAGAAAAAAACAAGTGATGGGGTAGAAATGGCAAACGTTTTAAAGGAAGCAGAATGCACTTTGACCCCAAGCATTTTCGGAAACGTCACGAGGGCATTTCAAACGGACATTTCAACTACTAAAATTCCGGAATTCACACATGACAAACGTGAGCGAATCGAGCTGTCATCGCAAGGAGGAGGAAATTGAACTACATTCCTATGCGTTTTCAAAGCATTTTGAAGGTTCCAAGTTTAATAAGTTTCCGAAATTCTGCTGTTCACAAAAAAACAACACACGACCCTTATCACCACGACGTGTCTCATGGTGACTCCTTATCTGGTCATCTAGCAACGGACACAATGCTGATGAATCATCATGCGTCAGTACTTGGGACGTTTCAAAACACTGGTGATTGTTTCCTTATCTGGTTATCTCTCAACGAACATGGTATTGACTGACAAAACGAACTTCAGCTGAGGGTTTATCTTTAGGAAAAGTTCTTAGAGAAAAACGAAAGGATTTCATTATAATTAATTTTCATATCTTGAGAAAATAAAACTAAAATGTATTCGGTAAGAAATTCTTCAAGGTTGAATTTTCCCCAAAATGAGAGAGGAATACGGAAAGCGAAAGAATTTAATCAGACACCTTGAAAGAATTCATCTCAGAATAAAAACCGCTTTTGAAAAAAAACAAAAAAAAACAAGTGAACTATGAAATACTTTGTTCTTCACATAAAGAAAACAGCGTACGATTTCAATAATTCCTTTTTGAAAAAACTGGGTGGTCCTGAAAAGGACCGTTAAGAATTTTTTTTTTACCAATAATAAAATTCGTCTAAATCTCGTAAAATTTCTCCAACGTAATCACTTAGGTCAACTGAGTCCAGAAATGCTTCGTCTACTTTAGTATTTCGATTCCGCTGGAGTTCTTTCAGATACTGTTCAGCTATTTTCTCAAAATTCAGTTGTAAAATAATTTTGGTCATGTTTATTTGATTGTCGTTGTCGTAGAAGAATTCCGTTCCGTTCATATCCGCTGTGTCATACATTGTGTCCACGAGAGTTTCTTCAAGCAGAAAAGAACCATCTTCATACTGCCGAAATCCTTCTTTTGAGGACTGTAATGCTTCCAAAGTCAAATTATTTTTTTCGAATGCTTTCTTAATTAAAGCTGAAAACGAAATGGAACGAAGAAACGTCTGTTGTATGACTCTTAACATAGTAGATTCCTTATAAACCACTTTAGTCCAATGTTCTCCGCACAGAGAAATTTCAGTTTTCAAAATTTCACCATCCTGACCCACTTTTTCCTGAGTGAATCCAATACGTGGTTAAAATCTTGACTTATGCATTCCACAGAGTGGGGATTCATTCTCATAAAAGGAGTCAACGGTTCTAAACGATGAACCACTATAATATTTCCACTGTAAACGTAATCATATTTCGCAGGCTCGCGACTTTTAACAACACCACACAGAAAGACAAAGCCGTCTAGAAGTTCAAACCATTCAACACCCTTCAAACCGATTCCCATAGCTGTAGGAACGTATAAGTCACCGATGCAAATATATTTTCGGACATGAGACTGTAATTCTCCATCAAAACAAAATATCCGAATGAATCGATCGTCTCCTAAAGGAAAGCAATTTTCAGGCATTTCATTCCTCCTAAAGATGATGCGATTTTCATCGTATAATGCTATGGACGATTCCATTATAAATTTTTTAAGAAACACAAAAGGTGACCACTCTCCTCGACCGATCGAGTTCAACTGAGAGAATCTTAAACCCCTACGTCAATCAAATACCTTGTTAGGAATTTACCATAAAGATCATGTGACCTGGGAAGAGAACCAATCCTTTGACGAGAACCATTTCTGGAAGCGGAACATGAATCAATAGGAACGAAATCTTTTCCATCGAGGCATTTCGTCGTCTAAATTAAAAAAATAATAATAATGCAACGTTTATAAAAAATCCTAACACCGCACGGAAGCTCTAAAAATATAAGTTTAATAAAACAAATTCGAGGAAACAAAAATATTGGAAAGGACAAAAAAAAAACTTCCTCCAAAAATTTGACAAAGTCCAATAAATCTCCTGAGAAAAACAAAGTTCCAAGAAGTACCGCTAGGAGGCAGCACATCGAGTTGACATTCCCTATCTCCGCCCCCTTTCCCACTCGGTCGTTGCCATCCCTCAAAAGATCTATCGAAAGTTCCAAGAAGCACCGCTAGGGGCAGCACATCATGGGACGATCACGTGACAAAAATTCTGACAAGTGAACAGCTGGGACAGCCTCGTGGGCAGCCAATGTTAAGTCCATGGAGGGCTGCCCCTGCGCTAGAATGCCCCATTTTCCTCTACTGGGGGGGGGGGTGTTCTTTCATTTAGTGAGCTTGTAAAAACGTAATAAAATTAAAGAAATGGCGCAAAGAGTTGACTGGTCACCCAGAAAGCGATGTAAAATAGTACTGTTAAGTGAACAAGGCTCCAGTTATGAAGAAATTAGAAGAAAAATTGATGGAAACTAAACCAAAGGTGGCATTTCTAAATTTTTTGAAGAGGTATAAGGAGACTCAGTCACTACAAAATCAGACTGGTAAAGGCAGCAGGAAAAGGTGCACAACAGCAAGTGATGATAGAAGAATTAAAAGGCTGTGCCTAGGTACAGAAGAAAATCATCTGGTTGTGTACAAGATGAAATGGCGCAATGCAATGTGAAGTTGAGAGCAAGGACTGTTCGGCGCAGACTGTAGGAATTTGGTCTGAAAGCCAGAATTCTACGAAAAAAGCCATTTTTATCTCTCAAACAAACGTTGAAAAGATTAAACTGGGCTATAAAGCATGTTAACCGGACAACGGAAGAATGGGACATGGTTATTTGGAGTGATAAGACCAAAAATCTCCCTGTTTGGTAGTGATGGCATAAAATACGTAAGGAGAAGATTCAGAGAAGATTTGCATTCTGATTGCATTGCATGTACCGTGAAACACCCAGTCAGTGTTATGATCTGGGGTTGTATGGCATCAAAAGGTGTGGACAGAATTTGCGTAATTAACGGGAATATAAATGGCCAAAAATACATTAATAAAATACTTGACCCCAAAGTGAAGCCTTCCGCACATGATCTTTTCCAAGATAATGAAGCATTTATATTTCAACAGGATTCAGCTCCATGTCACGTTGCTGCTGGGTGCAAAAAGTGGTTACAAGATAATCATATCCCACTGCTGGAATGGCCTGAGAATAGCCCCGACCTTATCCCCACCAAAAATCTGTGGAGCGACTAAAGAAACTTGTTTGTCAGAAGCAACCCAGTAATAAAACCCAATTAATAGAAGCAATAATTCAATCTTGGTTTCACATTATAGCAGCTGCAGAACTGAAAAAATTGGTTCAAGGTGCTGTAAGGCCGTAGTTAACGCTAAAGGTTATCCAACTAAGTATTAACTGACATGGTGAGAATTTTTGTATATCTCATTTTTTCTATGTGTTTCACTTTTCTTCTTTATAACTGCTGTTCTAATACAAAATCCTTCATAAAAGTTATTGCATTACATTCTTCATGAAATTATATTTCCATTGATATATAATTTTATGGTATTACTCCAAAAAAGTGGTGTTATGAGCCATCAAATCTCAAAAATACACTATTTCCAAAGGTTTCCACAATTTTGGCCACTACTGTAGGTTTCGTCGCATGGCCCACTACGGAACAACTTCTATGCCTTACTTTCTCAGAGGGAGCGAAGATTTTCTGGCGGTCGGTGGGGATTTTAACTCAGGGTTCGATAACCATATCGATCGGCTGGGCACTCATAACCACATGCAACCTTATAGCAGGGTCCGTACGGACTTTGTCAGGAATCAGCAATTGAAGGATGTATGGGGCTACCTTTATCCACAGGTGCCGGGTTATACCTGAAGTAGGAATAACCAAGCTTCCAGCATCGACATATTACTTGTCTCGAAGCTTGAGTGGGTGACTGTGACTGAAGTCTTCGAACCGAATGCGCAGCCGCTGCATATTTCGGATCATAATGTTGTCGTGATGGACGTCTGTGTACCAGCACCGAGAGTGCCTAAACATTTCCATGTTGCAGGATGTTGAAGTGCTGCTGCAAATTCAATCGATCTTGGTGGAGGGTGCAGTGGAGGTCACCGAGGACGAGATCGATGGTTGGGAACGGGCGAAGAAACAGGTTCAGCGGGTTTTGAGTGTTCGGGAAAAGAAGTTAGCGAAGGAGAGGAGAACAACTCAGATCTTTCTCATGAATCTTCCGAATGCTTCTGTTCAAGGTAATGAGAACGAGTGTAACCTCAACATCATTACTAAAATTCGGCAGTAGATTTCCCGTTTTTACAAGACAGTTTGTTCTGAAGTTCAGCTTCAGGCGGTGGTCAGGAGCATTAAGAAGAAGCGGGATGTAAATTACATCTACCGTAAGCTCGAAGTTGAAAGAAAGAAAGAAAGATAAATTAGAAGTTCTGGACATCGATGGCTGTGAAGTTTGGAATAGTAGAAAGATTCTGCAGAAGTGTGCAGTTCTTCGGCGACCTTTTTTCCGACCTCGATGGACTTGAGGGAACTCCGCGGATCTCGCATGAGGACATGGAGCTCCTCGAAGGAGATTTCACGGTTACGGAAGTTAGGTCGGCGATCCAGGACCTTAAAACCCGGCAAGTCTCCTGGGTGCGATGGGTTTCCTGCGGAATTCAACAGGAAGTTTGTTAACATTTTACCTCCCTGGCTTTGCAGTGTGTTTAATGAGATTGTTAGGGCTGGTCTAATGCTGGAAACTATGCGGATGAGAATGGTTATCCTTTTGTGCAAGACCCCCGGCACCCCTTCTAGATCGTTAGGTTGTTGGAGACCGGTGTCATTCTCGACTGTTTACTACAACATCCTGGCCAGAATCATCAATAGTAGGCTCTGTTCGGTTGCTAAACACCTCATCGGTGTCAATCAGACGTGTCGTATCAAGGGGCGACGTATGTTTTGGAACTTGCGTTGCATCAGTGTTACCTGGGTGAGAAGGGTATTAAAATGGATCTTTTTTCCGCCGATCAGAGTAAAGCCTTTGGTAGGGTTTCTCACAAGTTGCTGGAGGCCCACGAATTCGGGGATTTCTTTCGAAGTGCGGTGGAGACCCCCTACAGAGTTCTCTCCGGGAGGGTCATCATAGCTGGGCATCTCTCCCCCCTCTTTGAGTTTCAAAGGGATGTGAGACAGGGATGCCCGCTGTCTCCTTTGCTCTTTGTTTTGGTGTTAGAAACCCTGCTTAGGAAAGTCATTGGCGCTAACAGCATTAGGGGGTTTCCCGTTCCGGGGACTGTTGCTTCGTTGAAGTATCTCACTTACGCCGATGATGTCGCCTTCTTCGTGGATGGGGAAGGCAGCTTGAGGGGTTTGCGGGGAACTTTTGCGGGGTACTGCAGAGCGACCGGTACGTCTTAACGAGAATAAGTCGAACATTATGCTTTGGGGTAGATAGGAGCGGCTGGCGGTCGTGGGTTTGGCCATCACCAAGGGACCTGTTCGGATACTGGATATTCTAAGGACGGGGGCCACAGAAATACCTGGGGAAATATTCTTGCGAACATGAAGAAAGAGCAAGAGCGTTGGCAGGAGGTTTACTTCTCGAGGGTCTACCGCGCCAAGTTGGCGAATACCCTCCTGGTTTCTAAGAGTGCCTTTGCTGGAGAATTGGAGTCTCCACACCCAGGTATTATGAGGCTTCTGGAAAGGGCGGTCTTTGGCTACCGAGGAGGTGGCTCGCCCTGTCCTAGGGAGGAAGGGGGGGGGGCTTGGATGTCAGGCACCTTCCTACTTCTCTTGGGTGGTCGCCTGCGGGACTTCGCAGAGGCAAGCCGCAACAGGAAGGGGATGAGGCAGTCGTATGTTGATCTTCTCCTAGGCCTAGGGAACAAGTCATCAAGAATTTTAACGTTCATATGAACTTCTCTATGAGAGAGGCTTGCATGAGCATTCACTCGACAGGGGTGAACTGCAGGAAGAGGGACTTTAAGTGGCGGCGGGCCCACAATGTCTTTCCGACTAGGAATCGACAGTTTTTGTGGATATGCATCTCCTCCGATAAGTGTCTTTCGTGTGCGGACACTAAGGACAGGTTCTATCTCTTTCGGACGTGCCCCATGGCGCACCAGGTCTGGTAAGGAATCTGAACTTGACGCCCTCCAGTTTCGCCCCGCTAACGTGTTTTATCTGCACCCTGCCCCGGCGGCTGGTAGGGATGTCTGGAGTATGATTATCACAGGCCTTTTATAAAATGTGGATGGAGAAAAAGAGGGTTCTGCATTCCCGGACTGCTAACTAGGGCATATCTCCAAGAACTGTCATCATTCAAGTAAACTGTGAGCTCCGGGACAGGGCAAGAGTGGACTCCCGCACTTTGACAGACCGGGCCTTCAGGTATCAGTGTGCACCTGGGCCTGGAATTGTTACCGGGACCAAGGACAACTACACCTTTCACTAGGGTAACTGACCCCCTTAGTTTCGGCATTTGAAGCCCGAGGGGTCTCTCCAGGGGGTGTTGGGCTTTTTCTAGTGTTATGTTTTTGTGGCTTGTGTTTGTTGTTTTGATTGAGGGTGAGGTGGTTAGCCTCCAACCCCCTCATCGGTAGTTTATTTTGTCTTGCCTCCGGTCAAAGTTGGCGGCACAGGCCGCTGACCGAGACGGCAGGAGGCTATGTGAGTCGGGGTGGTGTGAGGTTTTGGCTTCAGTCTCTCCTTTTTCTTTTTTGGTGTGGTTTGAATGGAGGGTGACTGTAAGAAGCGTGTTCTTTATTTGATGCTTGTGGTGTGCCGGTCCTGTGTGGATGTGGGCCGGGGAGGTGCCATTCGTGTGAGTGCCTTGGTGCACCCGTTGACCCCTGCGTCCTCTCTGATAGTCTCCCGTGTGGGCCGCTGCCACTTGGTCACCTCTGAAGGGGACTTTGTCCGCCTACTTGCACGTACCAGGTGTACCTTCGGGGTCACACCCGCCGTTCTACGTGACCTCGCCGCCTATTTGTGTGCGAGTTCTTCGGCGGAAATGAATGACTCGGGGGTTTGATTAGTGTTTCCTGTTGGGCCGTGGTGAGAGTTTCGGGGAGAGTGTGTAAACATCGGTGAATTAAGTCCAGGTGTATACTTGCGGCTTGGTGAACAGTGCGAAGATGTTGCGTGGCGACAAAAGTTCGTGTATGGGAGAGGGGGCGTCGTGCGATAGCACACTATGGCGTCCCTCCCTCCCAGCCCCATAATATTTTTTTTGGATTGGAGGTTTAACGACCACCGTGAGCAACTCAATGGGCTATAAGCAGTCGCCCGTCCCTAATTTAGGGTCACTGGTTCCAGGAAGGGAGAGAGAGCCAGTGCCGTAAGACAAACACAACATCCATGCTTCACAGGATTCGAACCCGGACCCCTTTCGGACGAATGATCAGAGGCTATCGCTTAGACCACTGCGCCACCGGGGCGTCCCTCCATAATTTGCGGGTCTTATACGAAGACAACTGATAGGAAGAATATGTTCAAGTCTTGAAATATTTCTACCGTTCTTGTCCGCTTCTTGCTTTTCGTATCCACTACCAAATGTTGATCGACAAGTGTGTTTTGTAGGACCAAACTGGCTTAGAGGAGGCCCAACAATTATTTAGAATAATAGTGAGGTTATTGCTGTGATTGAAACAGAGGAACTAACTGAAGTGATTCTGAAATTTGTCTCAGTACAACGTCTTTCACATTCGCTAGAAGATACAGCAATGATTTGCACATATTGTCTAATGTTTAAGGGGCCCCTTACCATCGAGCAAGCTGACACAATAGCCAGTCCGCCACTGTCTACAAGCATCTGTGACCGGCCAACGCTATGTGCGCATCCTTTCTGACGAGATACACCCGTTCATGTCCTGCATTCATGCTGATGTGTTGAGTCTGTTCCAACAGGACAATGCGCATCCACACAAGTGTCGGGACGCCACATTATGGTTACAGAAGCATTCATCTAAGTTTGGGGTGTTGTCATTCCCACCCAAGTTCCCAGATCTGAACGTTATAGAACACATTTGGGATGCCATACAACGCGCTATCAAACACAGGAATCCGAGACATCGGAATACACCCGAACTGTGGAACGTTCTACAGGAAGTATGGTGTGCATTGCCTACAGCATATTTCCAGAAGCTAGTGGAATTCATGCCCCGTCGTATTTCTGCAGTCCTGCGCTACCGATGGGGGACCTACCAAGTATTAGACTGGTGTACCAGTTTTTCTGGCACTTCAGTGTATGTTCCAGAACTAGGAGCCTGCTCCCAGAATTTAGGAACCAGGTGAAACGAAGCCAAATTTCAAAGGATAATGCATGAACGTAATTAAAGTGTGCTGATGATATCGGAACAAAAAGTGATAAAGCATATTTGTTGTCAAATTTTTCATTTTACCATAACCGCTTATGCAAAATAAAGTTTAAATTTGCTCCATGATTTTCTTCTACCATTCTTCTAGTTGCTGCTCAACAAAAAATGAAAATTTTAGATTTTGATCATATTAAAATACAATTTGTGGAAGTCAAATTTCGTACACATTTATTCGAAGCACTGTATTTTCTTCGTATAAACTGTAGGTCATAAAATTCAGAAAAAAAAATCATTCGTAAGATCCGTTGCGGCGTGTAATCCACAAACCGTTGAATTAGGAAAAAAATCTGACACAATTCGCGGGGGCGTATAATCCGCAGATGGTGAAATTCTGAGAAAAACTATATTTTTACTTTGTATAATCATCGGCGGCGTGTCCGCAGATTATGAAATTTAGAAGAAAAAACATCATCGTAAATTTAAAATCCACACTTGTCATGTTGATCTGAACCATAATTTCAGGCAGAAAAGTCGCGATTCACAGGATAACCGACTCAGAAGATCAAAGAGGTAAGAGAGAAAATGATCGTTATATTAAAAAAGAAAGTGTCATTTTGAAGTATTTCTTTGTCACTTATAAGTAAATAAAGAACTAAATTTCCTGGCTTTTAGAGCGTTATCGTAGTTTATTATTTAGCCATAAAAGGCTGTAGAAAATCGTGGTATTTGTCTTTTTTCTGAATATGTTTCAACTGAACATCGAACAAAAACCATAACTAGTACGATTAGCGCAGCAAAACTAACGAACGCGATTCGCAAAATGATTACGTGCCATGGAATAGCTCTGCGAGCTTCTCATTGCACGTAGGCTTCTGCGATCGCAAATAGTACCACCTTCGTTGTCTCACATTTTCTGTCAGAATGCTCGTAAGTAAAATATATCATCATCATTGTCAACCATTATCAATCCACTGCTGGACGAAGGTCTCCCCAAGTTTCTTTCACAACGGTCTATCTTGTGCAAGTCTCTTCCATGTTACTCCCTCATTCTTTAGAATTTCATCCACCCATCTCCCATGTCATCTTCTTCTGGGTCTTTTCCTGTCCCTTGGAATCCAATCTAAAATTTCGGCTGTCCATCGATGGTCTGTCCTTTTGGCAGTATGTCCAGCCCATTGCTATTTCAGGGATTTAACTCTGATCATGATGTCTTCCACTCTTGTCATTTTTCTGATGCACGAGTACCTCTTCTTATCTCTCCTGGTTACACCAAGCATGCACCTCTCCATGCTGCTTTGAGTTGTCTGCAGCCTTTGTATGTCTCTTTTAGTTAAGGTCCACGTCTCTGCACCATACGTAAGCACTGGAAGGATGCATTGATCAAACACTTTTCTTTTAAGACATAATGGCATATTGCTCTTGAAAATTATGCTGTTTCTTCCAAAAAGCTCTCCAGGCAAGTTTTGTACGCCGATTAATTTCTTCATCAATGTGACCCTCACTTGATATCTGCTGTCTAAGATAAACGTACGTGTCTGTTATCTCCAGCTTTTCTCCATCAATCGATAAATCTTCATTTCTTGTAAAAGCATTGAACATCACTTTTGTCTTCTGAAAGTTCATTTTTAATCCCACTTCTTTACTCTTGTCAGCAAGTTCCTGGATCATACTCTGCAACACTGATGGGACAGTTGCAAAAGTGACTACATCATCAGCAAAACGAAGGTGGGTTAGATAATCTCCATTAATCTTTATCCCTTTGTTTTCCCAGTTCAGTGTTTGAAAGACATTTTCCAATGTGGCATTAAAGAGCTTCGGAGATATGGTGTCATCTTGTCTCACTCCCTTTCCAATTTTTGTTGTATTTTCAAACAGCCGAATCTTTGCACTTGCATTTTCATAGATGTTATTAATAGTATTAATGTATGCATCTTCAATACCGCAGGATTTCAGAGTCATTGTAACTGCTGATGGTTTCACCGAATCAAAGGCTTTTTCATAATCGATAAAAGCCATTCACAATGGAAGTTCATATTCCCTCGCTCTTTCAATTAGTTCTCTCAGTACGTGGATATGATACATTTTGCTGTAGCCACTCCTGAATCTAGCTTGTTCTCTCGGTTGAGCCATGTCCAGTGTTACCTTTAAGCGGTGTGAAAGAACTTTAGTGAAGATTTTATAAACCACTGATAGGAGGCTGATAGGTCTGTAGTTCCCGATATCCTCAATGTCACCTTTTTTATGTAGCAGGATCATTGTAGCGTTGTTCCAATCCTCAGGAATCTTCCCTTTATTAAGGCATCGAGTGAAAATTTGGGCGAGTACTGCTTCGATTTCTTCACTTGCTTCTTGTATGATGTCTACAGTAATTCCATCTTCTCCTGGAGCTTTTCCCCGCTTCATGTTCTTGATTGCATGTGCAACTTCAGCTGAGAGGACTGGAAGAACTCTGGTACTGGTACCTTTCATGATGTCTGGAGTAAATGTATCATCCTTTTCATATGATTTGGAGTAGAAATCTTTCACTCTTGTGAAAATTTCGCCTCTATTTCTTGTTACAGAACCATCTTTTCTCAGTGCCGTAATCTGTTTTCTTCATTTACTGAGATGTCCCTTTACTATCTTTAGGTTTTGGTTGTTTTCAATTGCTTTATTCACTAGTTCACAGTTGAATTTTCTTACGTCTTCAGTGATACTTTTTCGTACTGTCTTGCATAGCTCTATATATTCCACTTTGGAAGTCACATCTTCTTTAGTTGTCCTCATCTGTCTTCTTTTTTGCATCAACATTTTGGTTTTTCCTGATAATTTGTTCACATGCAACTTGTTCTTAGACCCAGCTAATTTTGTTGCTGTTTCCAATAGAACTTTCATTACTTTTCTGTTAACTTCAGAAATATCCACTTCTTCCGATGTTAGGCCTTCTAAAGCAGAGAATCTGTTCTTCAGTTCCAACTTGAAGGTATTATGGTGTTTTTTAAGGTTGGTTATGTCAATACATTGTGTTTGTCTTATGAGCTTGTCCCGTTCGAGTTTGGTGTTGAGGTGCATCTTACATCTCACCAATCTGTGGTCGCTACCTGTGTTGAACTTGTTTAGCTACAGTCTTCTATGACGAATTTTTTTGTTACACATAATAAAATCAATTTCACTTGTCGTCCCATTTGGATGTCTCCATGTCCATTTCCTGTGTGGTTTTTTTGTGAAAAAGGAGTTCAAGATGAAAAACCCTTCTGCGTCTGCAAGCTCTACGAGAGTATTTCCACGCTGGTTTATATAAAATCTTTCAATCCCGTTGCGCTCCTCTTTAATCTCCGTATAGTGTAACATTTTTTCTGTGACCGCATTTTCGGTATTTTTCCAATAGCACCACGTTTCCTGACAATTACCACACGGATTTTTTTTAAAACAACGATGCCCCCCCCCCCACTTTACCGGTATGTTATCCGCAGAACCAAAATTGGGGTTAATAACTTTTTAACAGATAATTTGCGGATACGACGGAAATTAGGGTATTTACTGCAATTTGCGGATACGACAGAAATTAGAGTACAGATAATTTGCGGAAGAAATTAGGGTACAGATAATTTGCGGAAGAAATTAGGGTATTGTGATATCTGAAGTAAAGAAGAAATTCGGGCGTCATTGCCAGTTTTCTAGGCACCTGTGTGACCTGGTGCCCGGGATTTGTCGAGCGTTGGTTATGTGTGTGTGTGTGTATTAAATATATGTTAGATCTTCTTATTGTTCGGTGAGTGATTCAGTGTGTCGAATTTGGAATACTCGAAGGATTAAGTACTATATGAAAAATCTCTGCTCTCAGCTGATTCCATCGTCCTTGACCCTCGGGATATATGAGTCGGCGCTCATATTGGATGGCAGGTAAGAAGTCTTTTTTCTTCAATCCTGTGCGCCCCTGGTTTTAATTGAACGACGACACACTGTACAACTATATTTTTAGGCTATTTCTATTCTCTTTGTAGTTACAAGATTCTTAAAACGAACTATGTAAATTTTGTGTTTTTAAAAACAAAAATTACGTTGAAAATTCCTTGAGACGTACAGTAAGTTATACAATTTTTTTATGTGAATATAAAACCGTGCGATTTCTTTTAATATGTCAGATCCATATTACATTGATTTTTAATGGTATTTTTTATTCAACATATCGGTCTCAGAAATATCAAATATCAATACTTTTGAAACTATCGCTTATTTCTACTTTACACTGGCAACCTATTCTTTGAAAGAATCTATTATTTCGATTCGACTTTGAAAGGATTCGTTCGTTTCTGTCGTTTGATTCTTCCATTTTAGAGAACGAGTTTTATCTAACGAAACGATTCTGAGTGTGATCCTTTCATTCGTTGTCAGTTTCCGGTTTAGTGGACGATTTTTGAATTTAAATTTGTTTTTAATTTTTACGGAAATCTTATTCTCGGGTTTATTGCAAGTTCGTTTCCAAACGTGAAAGTAATTTGTTGTATTTGTACACTTCTGAATAAGGTAAGATTTTATGGCTACAACATGAACCTCACCGAGACATCTGGTGAAATTTTGATGTCTAGTAAAAGGCAGTTCTAAAGACATTGGCTTTTAGTAGTTCTGACTGCTTCATTCAGGTAATCGGCTCTTTTGCGGAATCTATCCTTTTCAGGAAAGATTTGTTCGCCAACGACTCAGTTTGCTGATTCGTTCTTTCTTTTGAACTGATTCGTTCTTTCTTTTTGAACTGATTCGTTCTTTCTTTTTGAATGACTTTTTGAGCTGATTCGTTCTTTCTTTTGAACGAATCGTTCGCGCAACGACACATTTCTACTCGACACTGACATGTTGGTGTTCATGTCTTTTCTTGTTGGCTGTGTATGTAGTGCCAGTTGCGAAATTTTTTCTAATTCTATTATACAACATTTTTCTATCAACTTTAGCCAATAATAGTAACTTAAGGAAAATATGACGACACGCCACCTCCGATATATATATTTGCTAGTTTTGGGCTGGCTACATTCCAATTTTTGGCAGGTACAAGTGCTGGAAAGTTGGCAACTCTAATAACGACGCGCTATCATTTGCTTTATGGGCGTGTTCGGAAATGGAAGCGTGGAGCTCGTCACTCCTCGAATCGAGTCACATCGTTAGACCACCGCTCGTACGTAAAAATAGAAATGCTGCGGGGAAAACACTCCGACACAGACCCACACTGCCTTGCAAGAAGTTTGTGGGGAAGGAACTCTTGATCGAAGCAGTTTCTCGCTGGGCATCGCGCTTTCGGGAGGGCCGAAGCAACATCGAAGATGATCACCGCTCAGGCCGACCTCAAACGGCGACAGATAAAACATCTGCCACCATTGTTGTAACGCTTCTCGTAGAGAATCACCGTTTGACAGTCGAGGAGATTGTTCATCATGCAAATTTGTCCACCATGTCTGTTCAAAGGATTTTGACTGGAGTCACTGGAAAAAGAAAAATCGCAGCGCGCTGGGTGTTCCATCAACTCACCCCCGAACAGAATGCAGCCAGAGTGAACATCGCGCACCTCCACAGGTTCGAAAGGGAGGGCGATACCTTTCTGAACAGAATTGTCGTAATAGGTGAGACTTGGATCCGTGATTTTGAGCCGGAACTGAAGTCACAGTAAGCGGAATGGAGACATCCAAGTTTCCCATGTCCTTCCAAGTGTCGTCGGCAACAATCCAAAGTGAGAAAATGATGATTTTTGCGAACGATGGCCAGGGTGTTGTGGTCTCAGATCGGATGCCAGTAGGGAAAAATGTCAACGCACAATATTATGGTGACTTTCTGAGGACAAAGTTTAAACCGAAAATTTGTCAAAATCGCCCAAACCTGTTGGAAGCAGGAGTGATCTTGGTGCATGACAACGCATCGTGTCATGGTGCAGCGTCGATGCGGGGACTTTGTCGAAATATGGCTGGGGAAACTTTATTCCACCCACCATACAGCCCTGATCTCAGTCCACCCGACTTTGATCTTTTGCCTAAAAAAAATATCGGCTGCATAGCATCCGCTACGAAATGCTGGACGAACTGTCATTGGCCGTGACCTGCGTAATACAACAGCTGAACAAAGATGGCGTACTATGGGGCATCCAGGACCAACCTCACAGCCTACAAGCTGTCATTAGCAGCGGAGGGGAGTACATTGAAAGGCGATAAGGTAAGTTTTCTCCGTTGCTTCACACTTTTCTCAAAAATGGACAGTGTGAAGGACGAAGGACCAAGTTATACCCCATGAAGGAGCCATCCCACTGAATGCGCCATTGCGAAAGCTCACCTTTCCAAATATTCGTTTAACTCTCGATCATGGAAGTTTCTTAGACGTTCTAGAATATACTGTATACATACATACACTGAGTGATTACTGAATTATGACCACCCCTATAAAAGGTGGATGCGGCCCGGTGACCATGTAATTTCCGAGAGGGCGTGATTAGTCGACCGACGTAGCATATATAAGGCATGAGTGGAGCAGTAGGTAGTAAAATTCGGAGCGTGATGAGTAAAGGGAAGGGGCTATCGGACTTTGGGAAAGGCCAGATTGTGGGAGTTTGGAGAGCGGGTGCCTAGACTTCCCAAACGGAGAGCCACCGTATTTTAAGCGAACCAGGACAGGCATGGAAATGGTTAAATCAACGACAGGACAGCGAGAGGCTGATATGAGAGGTGAGCGCCGGGTCCGTTTACTCGTACAGGCAGACAGACGCAGTACTGTTCAGCAGTTGATTACCCTGTACAACAGGTCAGCCCAGTACAGTACCTGTCATGACCATGCGTTGCACGCTCGCACATATCAGCAGATGACCCCGATGACATCCTATCCTAACTACGGTTGATCGGCGCAAACGACTCGCCTAGTGCAAAGATCCTGTAAGTTGGGAGTCTGATGACTGGAAAAAAAGTGTGCTGGTCTGACTAGTAACGTGTTTTAGTCTACTCCGCGGATGGTTGTGTATGTATTTAGCGTATGCAACATGAGGCACTCAATCCATTCTGCAAGGTCTCCCCAGTGCAAGCCGGTGGAGGCTGTTGTATGATGTGGGGTGGGGAATGTTTATGTGGCAGGAATTTGGATGGTGCACGTGGAACAATGTACGACTGCTGCCCATTATGTTGAATTGCTTGCTGACTCTGTACGCCCAGCAATGTTGCAATTTTCCTCGAATGGCGGAGGCGTCTTCTAAGATGACAACGCACCGAGCCACAGGTCTATGTTGTGTAGGAATGATTTGAGTAACACAGTTCTCATAGACTTCCAGCGTATCGATTGGCCTCGGAACTCTCAATATCAATACCATGGAATACTTGTGGGACACTATAGAACTGCATATCAGACGTCTGGATACACTAATCACCTCCACGCCTGCATTGAAGGCCGCATCACACACAACTTGGTTGGTCATACCTCCCAACTGCTTCCAGCATCTTATTGAATCGATTCCACGTTGGATAACTGCTGTGCTGAGGGCGAAAGGAGGATCTACGAAATGTCAGGTAGGTGGTCATAATTCAATGATCGCTCAATGTATATCAATTGTATATGGAAGTGTATTGCCTAAAATACATTGCAAGAAATTTTTATCTTATTTTCTTGAGATGAAAAGGACAAGACATACTGTAACGACCCTCGCTCCTTTCTAACTCTTTCTCAATATAGCCTCGATCCAGCGAGAGCCGTCACATAATTTTGTTGGTTCGTTTCCCAAAAGAATCACTGCTTTTAAAGAAAAAATATACAATCCGGAACCTTTGTAACAACAACAACAAAACAGACAGTTTATTCCGCTGAAACGATGTAGCTTGGAACTTTTCTAGTGCTGGTAAATGGAATGCTCCATTTGACTTGGTCTCCGTCCATGCTATCGACACCAAACCCAAACTTCGTTTTTCTCGTAAACCCTCGTCACTGAAACTGCGTGACCCAATATCAATCGCTCCCCGAAAAAACTTCTCCGACCTCAAATTCAAGACTCGACCTCTCTCATCAAACTCAAGGTCCCATCTCTCTCGCTTCCACTTCCGAAAGTAAAAAGGGATAGTTCTCTCTTAAAAGTTCAGAAAAATTCCACTATCTGATTTTCGAGTTCATCTCCTCTTACGTGGGGCTACCTGCCACACTTTTAACATTTTCACTACCACAACTCCCGACGCTCCCGGACATTCAGACAACCACAAGCGCCCGAAATGCCCAGGTAGCATAAGTAGGATTTCGTACCTCTCACCCCATGTTCTTTGAATTTGCAGGGCGTCTGAGGGGTTAGCAGAAGTCACCCTCAGTAGTATTTGTTGTCACGAAACAAATAAGTGGGATAACCAGGAGTTTGTTCATCCCGGGGCAATGTCATTCAGCCTTCTGACATCGCTCAGTAAAACTCTTAATGTTGTCGACACCTGCTTTCATTTTTCTGCGATATTTTGCATTATTTTTTACTCAATATGTCTGGAGCGAGAAGAGGACTAATTAGAGAAGAAATAAATGAAATATTCTTTCACTCACACACATTAATTCATAATACACTGATCAACTATAGTGTCAAGCTGTTTCATCAGATCAAACAAAAATGTATTTTCTCATTTCATGCTGTAGTTGGAATGATGCAAAGAGATATAGCAATAAAAAAAATTGCTGAAATTGTAAGCAAGGAAAGTCAGACCTGTGGTGAAAATACTATAAAAGCCAATAAAATAGTTTATAAAAACACTGAAAGACTCTAGGCACTGGAAAAATTTGGAACATTTTTCTGAACACTAAAGTGTACGGTTTGTGGAACAAAAAAATACAAATTACATTTTTCAGGGCACCTAAGTTCATGAAGACGGAAATATGTGCCTGGTAGCACAGCCTTACAATCTAACGTCGACCCGACACTGAGCCACCGTCTTTCAGAAATAGAAGCCGTTGCCTTCAGTGTTGGGCCTACGTTAAATTACCTGTAGGGCCTACGTTAAATTACCTGTAGGGCCTGATTCTAGCCGACTACACACACAATATGTGCACATATATTCTGAAGATACAAGTATTGAAGTAAAAAAAAAAATCGGGCGTCATAAAATATTTTTTGCCTTACGAGAGAAAAAGTTATTCAGCAGAAAAATAGTGATTTTCAGAGTCAAAGACAGCATAAAATGCTAATATTTAATTTAAAGTAAACTGCGGTATCTTCCATTGTCCTAAAAGCGGAGTTTATGGGGGAAATTTGTCGTAAAAATTCCTTCGTATTTGCTCAATCCAAATAATCTTCTTGGGAGCGTGTTTTTTACAAGAAAGAACAGTAAAAGGGGAAACGTAAACAAGATTTTCCAGCTGTTAACACTCCCATCTGTCTTAGGCTCTCAGTAAAAAAGAATGCACTGAATGCCCCAGGGGAACGTCTGAAGGTCAATGCATAGCACGCCTACTGGCAAGCCTAGAGATTGGAAGTTTGGACTGGTGATCCCAGGGCTGTTTGAATACTAGGGCTGGGTCATTCCTTTGAAGAAACTTTGCCGCCACGGATTCCCTCAGTGGTGACAGTTGACCTGTTTATGACGTCACTGCGGTTTTTTTTTGTTTTTTTTATTGAAGGTTTAACGACCACCGTGAGCAACTTAATGGGCTATAAGCAGCCGCCCGTCCCTAATTTAGGGTCACTTGTTCCAGGGAAGGGAGAGAGCCAGTGCCGTAAGACAAACACAACATCCATGCCTCACGGGATTCGAACCCGGACCCCTTTCGGACGAATCATCAGAGGTCATCGCTTAGATCACTGCGCCACCGGGGCGGTCGTTACTGTGTTGGAACTCCGGTTGGAACGTTGGAACCATGAAGCTGCTGTGAAGGGTCTCTCTACTTTCGCTATATTCTTTCCTTTGATTTTTTGTGGATAAGTATTCAGCTCTTAGAACTTGATTTTTGAGAAATCGTTCAGTCGGTTTACGTTGAAATACTAATAACAGTGTCGAGTTGTGCTGTGGCTACTTGTAAGAACCATTACGAAAAAACTAAAGGTCAGTATATTGTGTACCATGCATTTCCTTTGAAAAATCCAGGTTTGGTGAAGGAATGGCTGAACAAGTGCTAGAGGTCAGACTCTATGAATGTAGCGAATGCTAGAATTTGCAGTGATCATTTTCATTCTTCCGATTATGAAGATGATTTAAAAAATCACCTACTTCGAATCCCGGAGAAAACAAATACTGAAATAAAACGCGGTGCCTGTTCTGAATCTGACGTACTGTCAACAAAACGGACACTGTGTCACTCCACGAAGTAACAGAAAGCACAAACGAGATATTTTAAAAAGTGCTTTCGATCGGATGGATATTTTAAGTCTGAAAAAGATTTGTGTGCAAGATACGCAGGATATCTGCTATGAAGTTGATTAAACATCAGGGAATATCAGTTGTTCTTCCTGTATCAAAATAACCGAGGAAAATAGATTGCTACTTGAAAATGTTGCATCCCTTAAAAATTAAATTGAAATTTTAAAAAATCGAGAGGACCAAAGCGTTAAAAATGAAAGCTAACGGAAGACGACAGCGACAATTGTAGGGGGAAAAAATGACTACGCAACGAATATTGTAAGAAAACAGAGTTGCCGCCCCAGTGGCGCAGTGGTCTAAGGCGCTGGCCTCTGATCATTCGTCCGCAAGGGGTCCGGGTTCGAATACCGGTCAGGCATGGATGTTGTGTTTGTCTTACGGCACTGGTTCTCTCCCTTCCCTGGAACCAGTGACCCTAAATTAGGGATGAGCGACTGCTTATAGCCCATTGAGTTGCTCACGCTGGTCATTAAACCTCCAATAAAAAAAAAAAAAGAAAGCAGTTCTGAAAACAAAGCTGAAAATTACCGATTTAAAGAATAAAAAACTTAAAAATGGAAGCGCGTATTAAAAGTGTAGTAACCATTTAATATACAGTATAAGTGCATATATAGCAGTAATTCAGAATGCAAAGGCATCTGATGTTCAACCAAAGTGTGTGTGTGTGGGGGGGGCACTATACAAAAATATATATTCATTAATTCATAGATTTTTAACAATGGTATACAAAGGAATAAGGACATTGTGTTACCTTTCTGGTTCTTTTAAAATTTCGCGCATTAAAAGTTCGTAATTTGAATGTCTACTTCGAATTACGTGAAAAAAAAATACTGATTTTGAAAGATGTCGAAGACACTACAAAAACACCGCAAATAAAGTTTAAGGAAAAACGAAAAGAAAAGCATACGAAACAATTTGCGATTTTATTATTGCTGTTCGAAATTTAAGAAATTAAACAGAGAAGGAAACGTGGAAAAAAAAATACTTCTTTCACTTCAGGTGATCTATTTGCGCAATCTCGCAGATCAAATATATTTTAATGCACACATCTGGTGGATGGTGTTGACAAGAACACTTATGACCTGAAAATTTAAACGTATTATGTGTGTATAACGAAAATTTTCATTTGTCTTTAACAGATACCCCAATTTTTTCTCTTACTTTTTTATTTAAGTCTGTTAAATACCTAGAATGAATCTTTTGTTATATTTCTTTGCAAGAGCCACTGAAATGCTCGTTAGCTTTCATTCCCTCACTGCAGCAATACAGCTGTCAGCTCCGTTCCAACCGAGCACTACCTTGGTCACGTGACCTTACAGATTCCCTTCCACACCGAAGCCTGTCTTTCTCGTCAGCCTCGGTTCCAACATACTGACGTCACACGCTGGCGTTCATAGGAATCCGCGTGTCCGACGCCTATGACCCAGACCCAGCCATTGTATTCTAACAGCCCTGGGTGATCCAGCACTATGACTAATCCTTCTTTTGTTAACTCTTGATTCGCATTGTCCAGAGTGTAAAAGGCAATCGAATTAGCCACTGAGGCAGGGTATACCAGGGCTGGGTCATAGGCTTCGTACACGCGATCCCTACGAACGCCAGCGTGTGACGTCAGTATGTTGGAACGCATAGCCCACTGGAAAGAAGAGGCCCTGAAACGAACGGTCATGTGACCAACTTAGTACGAATTTTCAGCTTATGATTTGCAATTATTTATTATTTTTTACTACTGCAAGCAAATGAAAGTTTTTAAGTGCCACAGATATAGTAATTTTAACCCTACACAAAATTTAATATTACACCCACTTGCATTTTTTTACAAAACTGGCACAAGAATAAAGCAGTTTTGACTGGAAAACATAATGCAATAAGGGTTTCTAAGAGAATTTAATCAGAAGAATAATAACTGTATTCACTTGGGGTAAAATTTCACAAAACTGAGACCATTTTGGTCACATGACAACTGTTTGTTTCAGGGCCTCCTCTTTCCAGTGGGCTATGGTTGGAACGGAGCTGACAGCTGGATGGCTGCAGTGAGTGAATGAAAGCTAACGAGCATTTCAGTGGCTCTTGCAAAGAAATATAACAAATGATTCATTCTCGGTATTTAATAGACAAATAAAAAAGTAAGAGAAAAAATTGGGGTATCTGTTAAAGACAAATGAAAATTTTCGTTATACACACATAATACGTTTAAATTTTCAGGTCATAAGTGTTCTTGTCAACACCATCCACCAGATGTGTGCATTAAAATATATTTGATCTGCGAGATTGCGCAAATAGATCACCTGAAGTGAAAGAAGTATTTTTTTCCACGTTTCCTTCTCTGTTTAATTTCTTAAATTTCGAACAGCAATAATAAAATCGCAAATTGTTTCGTATGCTTTTCTTTTCGTTTTTCCTTAAACTTTATTTGCGGTGTTTTTGTAGCGAGTCTTCGACATCTTTCAAAATCAGTATTTTTTTTTTTTTTCACGTTAAGCTACTAATATGTACTACATTCAAATTACGAACTTTTAATGCGCGAAATTTAAAAAAAATCAAAGAGGTAACACAATGTCCTTATTCCTTTGTATACCATTGTTAAAAATCTATGAATTAATGAATATATATTTTTGTATAGTGACCCCCACTTTGGTTGAACATCAGATGCTTTTTGCATTCTGAATTACTGCTATATATGCACTTATACTGTATATTAAATGGTTAGTACACTTTTAAAACGCGCTTACGTTTTTAAGTTTTTTATTCTTTAAATCAATAATTTTCAGGTTTGTTTTCAGAACTTTGTTTTCCCACAATAGTCGTTGTGTAGTCGCCCCCCCTACAATAGTCACTGTCGTTGTGTAGTCGCCCCCCCTACAATAGTCACTGTCGTCTTCCGTTAGCTTTCATTTTTAACACTTTTGGTTCTCTCGAATTTTAAAATTTCAACTTATTTTTAAGGGATGCAACATTTTCTTTCAGAGATGGTGTGATTTACTAACAATCGCTGAATATCCGCCGTGCATCGGAAGAGCACGTTAAGTGACGGCCCACAGGCTGGACCCACTGGTTAAATAGGTATCCTTTCCTATGCTCCCCTGAAATTCTCTCACCCCTCTGTGTGCAACATCGTACTTGTACGGTGGCGCCATCTACTGAACTCTAATCTCACTACAAACTGTTCTGTCAAAGTCGCTAGACTTGCTCTCATTCCTTCCGTTTCTGTGTCCTGCCCAAAAGGCGATCTCGCTGTAGGTGGCGGGGACCTAAACTCTACTCACTGTGGATGGAAGTCCTACAAGAAAATGACAAATACGAAGACGTACCTCATGAGGTATTATGGGGTTTCTAATCCATGAGGTATACGCGATGTTTCGGACTCACCAGATATGCAGGGATCCCCCCCCCCCCACGAAACTCACCCTTTTCCAGGTAGCAACCATATGAGTTGGGGCGCCGGCCATAAAGGGTTAAATGTATGCCTCCACTTGGGGAAATCCCAAAAATAGGGTGTCAAAGGATTAAACATATGTTTCCACCATGAAGTAACAGCTTAGTAAGGGATAAATCTATGATTCCAAAGGGTTAATTTCGGCTTTAAGGGGTTAAAGCTTATGAGGTGAAGTTGGAATAAATACAATGTTAAACAACGCTTTCCAACGTGAAGCAAGAGTTTACTGAGGGACAAAACTCGCACTTTTTTGCGATGGTAATACTCCCACATGAATTTGGGGTGATCGAATGCTTCCCAACTAATTTAAAGTTTTATTTGCACTCCACCTCCATTTATTTCTACTCTACTCGTTGGAGTGATAGCATGAGTTTTTCTTTATTAACGTTTTAAAACCTTGATGCAATTAATTGCTGCAATAATGGCGACCGAATTGAGACGGGTTTATCACGATCCAGGACGAGAAGGAGGATTAGGTGGTGCGCATGCGTTGTTCCGTGCTGTTCAAGGAAATCAAGAAAAAAGACGTTCTGAATTGGGTAAAAGGACAGAATACATATACCCTCCACAAACCAGCGAGAAGGAACTTTTCAAGGAATCAAGTCATAGTAGGAGAAATGAATCAGCAGTTCCAAGTCGACCTAGTCGATTTAAGTAATTTAAAAACATAATGATGGATACCGTTATTTTCTCACATGCATCGACATGTTTTTCAAGTATGCCTGGGCACTCCCTTGAAGAATAAGACAGGGAAACAAATAGTGGAAGCGTTTTCTAAAATTTTCGAAGAAAAAAACCTGAAAATTTACAAACAGACATGAGAACAGAATTCGTGAACCGCCCATTTCAAGCATTTTTAAAGAAACGCGGGGTTCGCTTTTTCACAACAAATAATGAAACGAAAGCCAGCGTTGTGGAGAGAATTAACCGTACTCTGAAAAGTAAAATGTGGCGGTATTTCACAAGCCGCAACACCTGCAAGTATATCGATGTATTAGATCAATTGGTTTGTGGATATTATCACACTGTTCACAGAAGCATTAAAATGAGACCTATCAAAGTGGATGAATCAAATCGTCGTGAAGTGTGGAACAATTTATATGGAGATATAAAGCGGGAGGATCCCTCATACAAATTCCACGTGGGTGACCCTGTAGGTATCACTAAAATGAAGTTAACATTTTAAAAGGGATACGAATCGAATTAGAGCGATGAAATAATTACAGTTTCCGAACTCGTACCTCGGCAACTCCCCGTCTATAAAGTGAAAGATTTGCTGAATGAAGACATTGAAGGAACATTTTACAATGAAGAAATATAAAAGGTAAAGATCAATGAGTCCTATACAGTGGAAAAAATTTTAAAGGAAAAGAAAAGGCAAATTGGAATATCTCGTCAAGTTTAGAGGATATCCATTCAAATTTAACGCTTGGACCCCCACCAGTGATTTGCCTACCCTATAATATTCTGAAAACCGTTTCATTTCCCCGGTCTACAAAATGGCGTTCTATCTGACACTCTCCAGTGACAGCAGCAAAAGTTACTTCACTGATAACAAAATATCTCACTTCATCACTCGTCTTCCAGCACCCCTCGATTTGAATGGAGATTGGGAGGTAAGACTAATGCAAATAATATATCCACATTCATGAAACAATATTACACGTGATACCGACGACTTTGATTATGACTTGGGAGACGGCCATCTCAAACCGGACTTTATTCCACAGGGCTCTTTGTCTGACGTTGCAAACGTTGACTCTAAAAATGAAAAATAAAATATTTCTACGGTACGATAAGGTGAGAAGATGTGTTACATGCACACTCACAAAAGGAATCCGCCTTAGTTTGCGTAGCGGTCTCGCCGAAATGTTAGAGTATAGTCTATTATGGGTCACATGATTCACCAAAAAGAAATGTCCAATTCTTTGAGCAGTTCACGGCCGATCTGATTTCGGAATATTCATTATTGTACGTGTACAGTGATATAATCGAACCGCATCTCGTCGGAGACATTTACGCCCCTCTGTTACGCATCGTGAAAGTGGATGCCGTGTGCGCTCAATATGACCGCCCGCATTATTTTCCACTCGTTCGAAAAAATTCCCAAACCATTGAAATCGTTATAAGAACCCACACGTGGCAACTTACGCCATTTGAACGCGCACATGTGATTGTGAAACTTCATTTTCGCCTCAAACATTTGCAGACATGTATCAACCTTCATGTTGCTGTGTGAAATCCTTCGAAGACTATTACATGGCTCAAACGGGAAATGGCTTACCTTATTACCGAGGTACCTTTCTTCAAAAAGGATAATGACTCGGTGGATTATTCCGCTCTTTATTTAGAGTCGCCTTACCCTTATTCAAACAAGGTGCTAAAACAGTGGGAAAACATGTCTTACGCTCAGGCGTTGGCCTCGCTCAAGTTCTCATGTAGGGTAAGGATGCCGAAAACTCCATGAAACAACGTGCTAAAGAGGCAGCTCAGCTTTTAACCGATAAAGCAGCCAACAAAGTGAAGCACATGATTGGTGGAAGGATTAAAAGAAAGCGCGGAATGAAAAAACGCATCATTCCAATAAAGAAAGTCAAGAGGGTAAGATCTGATATTTTCGACGTCTGAAGCAATGGCCCTCATTCACCACAATTCCCTTGTTTGCATGAAATCCGAACTCTATTTGTTTCAATTGCCTCCCACTCAAACCAGCATCGAAAGAGGGCACTGGGTGGAATTTCACAATTTCGCTAATATTAAAGATGGCGGTCCTCTAGAGTTTAATATTTCTGGTGGCGGCGAGGAATACTTGGACTTGGCCGCGACTGAACTCTATGTGAAAGTGAAAATTGTGAAATCTGATGGAACAGCCCTGCCTACCACCAAACAGGTAGGCCCCGTAATTTATTGCTGCATGCTCTGTTTTCCCAAGTCGATGTTAGCTTAAATGAACGCTGTGTTTCCACCTTTAATAACGCCTACCCTACAGAGCATATATTAAAACTCTGCTAAACTACGGATCCGAAGCAAAAGCATCATCTTTGACGACTGAATGCTTCTACAAAGACACGGCTGGAAAATTTAACGTAGTGAATCCGCTCGCCGAGGACTGAAATGAAGGTTTATCGGAACGTCATAGTTTTGTGAGACAGAACAAGACTTTGGATCTCATCGGAAACCTCCATTGTGATTTGTTTTATCAAAACCGACTTTTACTCAATTTAGTGGACTTTTTTCAAACTGAATCGAAGTAAAATCGACTTCTGCCTCGTTTCATCTGTCGCAGCGCCTAATAATAGAGTGCTTGTCGAGCACGCCTCTCTCTTTATCAGAAAAGTCAAAGTATAACCGGCTGTCGCACTCGGTCATGCCAAAACTCCGGAACATGGATTGGCAAAATATCCCATCGATAGAATATTATGTAAAGTGTATTCCATCTCCCAAGGCACCATGTCCGTCAATTCAAGACAATGTGTTTCTATGTCAAATGCCTAAACGACTCGTTATTGGCTGCGAAGACACTGATGCGTTCAACGGAACATACGGTTCGAATCCATTTGAATTCAAACATTACGACGCAAACTTCATAGGGGTGTACGTAGATGGTCATTCCACCCCTCATAAACCTCTAGAGCCGGATTTCAATTCTGGTAATATTATCCAATGCTATCACAGTTTATTCCAAGGTACTGAAAAATTGGGTCAAGATAGAGGCATAGATATTTCCCGCGAGGAATATTCCCAGGGTTATACTTTTATATGCATTCGACTTGACTCCAGACCTGTGTGATGGTGGTCACATGAATTTAATCCATGAAGGGAATTTGAGAATTGAAATTAAATTTAATACACCACTACCTAAAACTGTCTCGGTGTTGGTATACGCCGAATTTCAAAACACTGTTGATACCACCAAGGCAAGAAGTGTGCTATTCGATTTTTCCAACTGAAATGAATAGCTTTCAAATTGAGAACGCTCTGTCACGTGACAGGATGGCAAGCCTTTCCTTCATTGGAGTGTACGCCTGCGATCAACTCAAATTGAGAACGCTCTGTCACGTGACATGATGACAAGCCTTTCATTCATTGGAGTGTACGCCTGCGATCAACTGCTGCCCCCCCTCCCGATTCCACTTTTTCCGGCATGCCTCGAAGTTAATACAGATCCCCACAATAAAGACGGCAAACACTGGCTGGCTATCTACATAACAGACCGCAAATATCGAATTCTTCGACTCGTACGGACATGCTCTTCAACATTTCAAAGGACCTATTGCTGATTTCGTTTCCAAGTGTGATGTATAATGATGTTCGACTGCAAGGACTCTTTTCAACCGTTTGTGGCAAATTTTCTATTTACTTTCTCTATTGTAGATGCCGTGGGAAAAGCACTATTGATATTGTAAATAGCATTCAATGGAATAGTGAATACAGTGATGCTCGCGTATATAACTTTGTAAAAAAAAATTCAGAATACTTGTGAAATTCAACTCATTTTGAATAAATGTTTTTTCTTTTATAAGCCATCTCTTTCTCTGTTCATTATTCATTTCAAAAATGGAAGCGCTGATGTTGAAACACCCATTTACTGCGCTCATTAGCGGTCCAACGGGGAGCGGGAAAATTTACTTTCTTAAGCGACTTCTCCAACATTTAAACGATGCCGTATACCCACACCATCACACATTGTATGGTTTTATGGTATTTATCAGCCTCCATACGATGAAATTCCCGATGTAACTTTTGTGGAAGGTGTTCCTTCTAATTTTCGAGATTATGTGAAAGACAAGACTATTTATTATCGACGAATTGGTGACGGAAAGCTCGAGTAATATAGACAGGTGACGCAACTATTTATAAAAGGCAGTCATCATATGAATTTGTCAATTTTTTTTCTGACTCAAAACATTTTTCATAAAGGGAAAGAAATGAGAGAAATTTCCCAACGCTCATTACATGTTTCTATTCAAGAACCATAGAGACGCCAATCAGGTGATGCATTTGGGAAGACAACTACACTGAAGAGCAACTGAATTATAGATACCTGTCTAATAACGTGTAGCACCACCTTTCGTCCTGATGACAGCGGCGATTCGTCTCGGCATGGACTCGACAAGACACCGGAAGCGTTGGGAAGCCATACGGATCCATGACCTCTGAACAAGCTCCCACAATTCACGAAGATTTTATGGAGGGGTGTCAGAGCCTCGAACATCTCTATCGATGGCATCCCAGATGTTCTCGATGGGATTGAGGTCAGGTTACCTAGCTGGCCAGGGATTCAGATACAATTCACGGTCCAACCATTCAGATACAATTCACGGTGCATTGTCTTGTTGCAGGATGAGCTCCCCAGTGGGATGTTAAAGACGCATAAACAGGAGCAAATGGTCGTCCAGGATATCCCGATAACGTTGACCTGTGAGGGACGATGTCACGGGTATCAGGGGTCCCATTTCAGTCCACGTAAACAGTCCCCAGACGAGAATGTCACCCCCACCAGCTTAAAGAGTACCCTGCTGGCAAGAAGGATCCATCGCTTCATGTGGTTTGCGATCCGCATGTACCAACGTGAATCTCGACTCATCAGTCCAGGCAACATTTCTCCACATGTCTAGGGTCCAGTGGCTATGTTCCCGCGCCCATGCTAATCTTTGCACCCTGTGATGTGCGGTCAGCAGCGGTACCCTCGTGAGACGATGGCTTCTGTACCCCATAGCGAAGAGATGGTTCTGGATGGTGTGGCTGCTTACACGTTTTTGTGCACCAGCGTTAAATTGCCGAGTGATTTCTTGCACTGTGGCCCGTCTATCTGCTGTTACAATGCGAGCTAGCCGACGATGACCCCGCTCATCTACACGCTGTTGTCCACGGCAGTTGGCCCTTGCAGGGATGGTTTTAGCGGATTCGATGTATTCACGGTGCACCCGTGACACAGTGGCTCGTGAAAATCCCAGTGCCTGCACGACTTCCGAAATGGAGTGACCCATTCGTCGGGCCCCGACAATTCGCCCACGATCAAATGTGCTTAGATCCTTCGTCTTACCCTTACTGCGTCCAACTTTTAGTGATTCCCATCGCATCACTCCTTATATTGTCGGATCGCTGCATACGTCATGTCGTTTCCGTTTACAGGGCCGCCCACATCGCCACATTTGCATAACGCCAGTGCCGCCCCGGTGGCGCAGTGGTCTAAGGCGCTGCCCTCTGATCATTCGTCCGTAAGGGGTCCGGGTTCGAATCCCGGTCAGGCATGGATGTTGTGTTTGTCTTACGGCACTGGCTCTCTCCCTTCCCTGGAACCAGTGACCCTAAATTAGGGACGGGCGACTGCTTATAGCCCATTGAGTTGCTCACGGTGGTCGTTAAACCTCCAATCAAAAAAAAAAAAAAAAAATAACGCCAGCTGTCTCTAATTCAATTACGCTTCAGTGTATAACCCACCAAACTTAAATTATTTCAAGAAGTTTATTCCGATGCAACAAAGATGCCTTATAGCTGTTTACTAGTAGACCTTAAGCCTGACACCCCTGAAGAAATGAGATTGCGCTCAAACATACTTCCACGAGAGATGCATACGGTATATCAACGTCGCTACTATAAAATAAAACCTTCATTTATCGTCGTCATGGAGACTGTGGTGGTTGACATTGAAGGATTTCCCTTGGAAAGCGGCAAGGATTTCATCGTGAAGGAGATTGCCTTTTGGTGTGTTCAGAATGAAAGCGACAGAGGTGCCATCGCGTTCAAACCGCCATTTCCTTTCAGTGAATTAAGTGAAAAGGATAAATTTCAGTGTCGTTGGGTGACATCCAATTTACATCGCATAATTTGGAATTCGGGTGAAGTGGACTATGGTCATTTAAATGATTTACTACATTCTCTCAAAGGCTCGTATAACGTTTTCTATGCTAAGGGACTCGTGAAATGTAAATATTTGGAAATGCTCATGGGAGTCAACTTTCACGATCTCGATTCGCTACTATGTCCTAATATTAACGAACTTCCAAAATGTGCCATATCCTGTGTTATCCCCCATCCTCTCCATCATTGCGCTTTCCAAAGATCTTTATCATATGCCTCTTGGATAAATTCGTAAGAAGTAGGCCACCTCCGGTAGTTTGCATTATGACACTGTCGAAGAAGCAAGTCGACTTTCTACACGTGATAAACGCGTGAAAAGGTATTAAAACAGCTCTTTACAAAATGCACAAATAGTGGAATTAAAGCCATCTGCGAATGCTCGTTAAGCGTATTAAAAGGAAATGTCCCTCTAACACCTCTTCAAAAGTAGAAACTAATTAGTCATAAAAACACATTAAGGCATCTCGTAAAGAAAAAAAAATCCTTTATATAAAAAAAAGGAAGGTGATTGTTCAAAAAGGGAGGGGGGGGGGTTACATGTGCTCATCCCAGCTGCTCTAAGTATGTTAACGAGTTTACTCAGTCGATAATGGAGTTCACGAAAAAAAAAAAAAAAAATGATTTTGGTCCCCGAAGAAAATTATGCGAGGCATACCGCTACCAATGTCGAGTTATCGAATCTGGATAAAGAAATGAAGCATAGTTTGGCGAGCAATCAACCCGACGATGTGAAAATCAAATTGTATCTTCAAGTCCTGAAAAAGCGAATTCAACTCCCCTTTCTCAAAGCGCTGATAAAGAAGTCGCCAGAAGATGGAGAAGGAAAAAAGTGAAGATGGAAAATGATTTTATCGAAAACTTGATTATTCAAACGGTTCCCAAAAATATGAAACAGCAGACTAAGATTGCATTACAAATATTTAAGAAGCGCCCAGACATTATATCCTGGGATTCAAATGGACAATTTATTTTTAAAGGAAATGTTATCGAGATTTCCAATATTGTTGACTTGGTAGATTTCTTAATGAGAAGTAAATCTAGTAACGCCAGTATTTTCACATTACCACAATTTTCTCAAGCCTTGTAAATACACTTACCCTCGAGGTATGTAAAAAATAAACGTGTATTTCATCAACCGAGGGAAGTTGTTCCACATCCTCTCATTACTAAAAGGGGCGGAAAACCATTGTCACCCCCCTTCAAGTGGGAACCTTATGAAAGGAGTAAACCTTGATTTTCCACTAATATATATGTGTTTGGGTTTTTTCTCTTATGTTTCTTCAAAATGAGAATATTACATGTCTGAAAAGGGTGGCTTTGTTCGCATCGAAAAATGGTTTCGGGCGAAATTCGTTCGTTTCATTTTTCAACCGGGTCGAATTCAAACAAAGTGATTTCAGCCTGAGAGTGATTTTGATTTTTTCGATTTGACCAGAGGGTCGTTTTTGATTCGCTAAATATTTAAAACTCATATTTTACATTGATTAACATGGGGAATTAATGAAAGACAAAAGATCGGTTTTGAATTAATGAAAAATGTGAATGCTCAAAATTTAATTCAGTCATTCATGACATGGGGCGATTTTATTTTTACACATGCATCACAGCGAAGCGTGTTTCGAATTCTACGGGAAAATGCTATTAATGTTCGCAGGTCGGTCATCTGTGAATGACATCAATTCATTAATAATGAATTGACGCTGCCCCATTCTCTTAAAGACAATGCCGTATTGCGAACCTATTCTGCTTTTCGGGCATTTACATTCAGACGCAATGCGCCTTTACCTACGCAGAGATGCTGATCGCATCTCTGCGTAGGTAGGATTTTTTTCTTTTCGTACCTTTTTAATAGTCTTCACTGCACATTTCGCGAACTCTTTCAAAGATTGTAGGCCCATGCAAGGAGGTGAGGAATTTCAGTGGTATTGGAAGATTGCCGGCAGCATCTACAAACTGACGTGCTAAGTTCATGGGTTGCAATCTCACAACGGCTCTCTCAAAAAATCGAGATGTGCGTTCTTCCCGTGTTATGGAAAGGCAAGCGTGTGCCTCCTGGTTGTCAAAGATAACATAGCCGAGCATGCGGAGCAGTATATTACGTCACTCATCCCACACTGAATAACACTTTGAAGCATGTTCAAAAGCGTTGTAGTTAGATCCATTTCATCCTCCTCTGAAAGCTGAGTTGAAGAGGGATTCTTTACAAAATGCTTCACAGAATCACGAAAACATTCACCTACCAATGTAGCGCATATGATATCCCATAGCTTATGCCTTCCACGAATATAATCGACATTAAAAGTGAAAGTCCCTGATGCCGTCTGGAAGAATTTTGCTTTCGTGCAATACATTTTCTGCAATCTCATTTTTCTAGCACCTTCTTCATCAAAAGTGGAGATAAACAGTTCATTGTCAAACACAAAAGCTTGTGGAGGATTACAATTATTCTCCAAATTTGTCATGAAGTCCCAAACAGTCGACAATTTGAAGATGCCTGAGGCCATGCTCGCTAGGAAAATATTTATCCTGAGAAGGATGAGTGTATTGACGAAAGTGTCCTCGTATCTCGCCGGTAAACGTAGACAACGTTAGGAATTTATTATCTCCAAGCGAGATGTCGGGTTTGGTGGGAGGTGACAGAGCAGTCGTAGAAGCCTCGTCGGAGAGTCTCACAGCCGTATTCGATGTAGTTGGAGCGCTGAATCCATTACCAGTCGAAGCCGAGCTCGGCGGCATTTCCACAACATCAGCTGGGCTATAAACAACGGGTTTGTTGAGTAAAGCCAAAAAGGAATCACTTTTAGGTCATGTATCAGTGCAACGAGATTTCTTTCCAACATCGCTCGATTCGGTGAAGATTCCGCAACGTTTCATCTTGCTTGGAAATGAGGGAGACGAAATCAATGCGTCAGAACACGGGGAAGATGGAGACAGCAATGATTGTTTTTCCCGTGGCGCTACAGGACATGGCGTCACAAGGTATCTATCAGCTTACGAAAAGTGAGGATAATGCAAGGGAGGTTAATATGTGCAGACTTTGGTGAAGAGTGATACCAATATTCATTCGTAGGGGGTTTCATAAGAAATGCGCTTCCATGATTTATAGCAATATTTTCATTTGGATATCCTTTTCTGGAAAGCACAAAGTTTCGAATTGCTCCAAATGAGAGGGACCCTTTTGTTGAACTGGGGATGATTTGAGGTTCATTATACTGTTGTCTACCCATCGAATATGTGCCATTATCGAATTTATTTATCAAAACAAAATTAAAGCTTTCTCCTGCTATTTTTTCCATGACATATTTTAATTCTGATAAGAGAAGACTCCACGGCTTTGGTTTAATACACACACCGCTCAAACAATATTCTAATCCGTCGTCACCATATTCTATTTCCTTTTCAAGTTTCGATAAATACATGTCAGCTGTTGTCGAATTAAATAATTGCTAATAGGAGTAATTTAACTGAAATCTGTTGACTTGCAGCAAAGGTACGCGCATTTTTCCTCTAAATAAAAATGCACTGTTTTCGAAAAATCACTT
The DNA here is from genome assembly GCA_039090855.1 of Macrothele yani. Classification (NCBI taxonomy): domain Eukaryota; kingdom Metazoa; phylum Arthropoda; class Arachnida; order Araneae; family Macrothelidae; genus Macrothele; species Macrothele yani. Next base: position 99,365,194 of record CM077005.1, read on the forward strand.
GCGCTTAGCTGCTGCGATGGGTGAATGCGTCGTGTTTCGTGGAATGGGGAGAGGAATATGTAGACACCCCCTCTGTTTTAGAAGTAGATGGGAGATATTCTTAGGAAACATACATTTCCCAGCGCATATGCACCCCATTAGCGAATGTTATGCAACATATCTTATGCGTTCACATCGTTCGCCTCGCAGGAAGTCTGAAACCCAATACATCGCCACGCCGTGAATGTTAGTTGGTTCAAACACACATGTCGTAAGCACCCCACCCCCCCACTTCCGTCGCTTTGAAGACGAAATATACGGATGCGCTTTCGTGCAATACTCTCCATTTTGAATTTGCATCGCTTGTGATAAGTTGGCTAATTTTTCCCACTCCATTCGTTTTCAAAATAGAGGAATATCATAAATAGAGGGAATCAGCTTTGGATCTCTTCCCGAGGATATCTATCAGCAGGTAGATTGCATTCACTCACTCTCTCTCTCTCTCTCTCTCTCTTTTTTCTATTACAAGTATTTGTTAGGAGCAGAATTTTAAAACCAGCCCTTTTTTTTTTTTAACTATTTTCCAGATAATGCAATTTTTTGACGCTTGTGTTTTCGCCAACGTGCAGGAAGTGTCTGAGATGGATGTGGATAGACTATTGGATGAAGACATTGATATCTGTACCCATATTCCCCCCACCCAAACTCTTTTGCAAGAACACGCAACACAAAATTCCCCGCAACTTTCCGCAAACAACGGTCACTCATGTGATATACAGTATGTCAGAAGGTATTTAAACACAAATTTTTACTGAATAGACATTTGTTGACGCATTCAACGGATATAGCCCATACTTGCGATCAGTGTTCTTACACCTCAACTAGGAAAAGCAATTTGCTCCGTCATATCAGATTAACACATAATTCACAAGTAGGACGGGGAGCATTAAAACGCAAAGCAGCAATGAGCAGCCATCAACATCCTCTAGCATTGCACAGCCTCTCATCTCTGAACCCACTCTTTCGAGAGTAGCGGGATTCAAAGCCACCACTTCCACAACGTCGAAACCTGCACGCAAAAAAAAAAAAAAAAAAAAGATCCCCACAAGGCGAGAGGAGAAGCACTCTGAATGTGTTTGAGGAAGAAAGATTTCTATTAACTCCCCACACAGAAGCAGACCTCGTCGTTTTCTTAGAAGATCATAGAGAGAATTTAATTAATTCTTTATCTCATCACATTGAAAACATGCGCGATTTAAGGTGGTATTATCAGCGTCAGAGTCTAATTTTCTCGTATGAGCGATTCCGAAGAAGACGAAATTATCGACACTTATTTTCGCAGCCATACTTTCACCGAACTTACATTGGAAAATCTCGAAGATCACATAAATCAAGCCTTCGAAAAAATTAAGAACTCGTGTGAGGAATTCGTCAAGAATGGAAGCGGTTGGAGTTCACATAAAATCATTTATTTGGAGCTTGAAATCAGTCGATACCACCCACTGGGCAGAAGTAGCTACATAGCTCTCCCACCCACCATTATGCTAAAAAGAGCAGTCGTCAACGTACGAAATTATCGCTATAATAAGTGTTTCTTGTGGAGCGTTCTTAGCGCCCTACATCCAGTCGAACATCACACAGAACGACTTTCGAATTACCTCCCATGTGAGCATGAACTAGATGTGAGCGGAATTAGTTTACCAACCCCTGTTTCACAAATAACAAAATTTGAGAATCAGAATCGCATATCCGTGAATGTGTTCGTATACGAAAAAAGTGAAAATTTTCCTCGTCGGATTACAGAGAGAAGAAATGAGCGCCACGTCAATCTCTTGCTTATAAGCGACTGAGAAAAATCCCATTACACACAAATTAAAAGCCTGTCGAGATTGTTACACCCTCTAACTAAACACAAGGAAACTAGCTATTACTGTAACTTCTGTTTACATCGTTTCACCACACAAGACTTGCTCACCAATCATGTTCCATATTGCACCCCTCACGGAGCACAGAAAATCAAGATGACTAGCGAAGACAATAAAATATTCAAATTTGATAAGTTTTCGTATGAAATTCCTCTTTCATACATTATTTATTGCGATTTCGAATGTGTGGTGAAGCGAGTTGATTCTTGTGAGCGTTCCTCAGATCATACGCATGCAGAAACCCTCCACGGTCACTACAAGCATGAAGCCTCGGGGTATGGATATGTCATCATCAGCGCTGATGGGAAAATGTTTAAACCGCCAAAAATGTATCGTGGACCGAATGTTGTGGATCATTTTTTGGCCTTCTTACTTGAAGAGGAAAAAGAACTCCAGAAAAAAAAATTCACGAAATTGTCCCTATGAATTTAACTGCTGAGGAGGAGGTGGAATTTCAACGTCAAACGACTTGTGGTATTTGTCGACGTGATTGTTTGACCGGGAACATGAAAGTGCGCGATCACAATTATTTCGATGGTGCCTTTAGAAGTGCCGTACACTCGGCTTGTAATCTAAATTACAAAACGGGTACAAAGATACCGGTTGTGTTCCACAATTTAAAGGGTTACGATGCACACCTAATCATGACCCGAGTGGGTAAAATTAAAGATAAAAGAATCGAATTTATTGCTCAAAATTTAGAGAAATACATAAGATTCAGTATTGGGCGACTGCAATTCATAGATTCCTATCAGTTTTTAAGTACATCGCTTTCATCACTTAGTGAAAATCTCCCCAAAGAGAAATTTCAAATTCTTCAAACACACTTCCCACTCCCTCAGCAGCATGAAATTCTAATGAAAAAAGGAATTTAACCTTATGAATATATGGAAAACGTGGAGAAATTCGACGAATGTCAACTCCCTCCACGTGAAATTTTTTATAGTCACTTGAGCGGGGAGTGTATTTCCGCTGAAAAATATTCACATTCTAAAAATGTTTGGCGGTTGTTTAACATCGAAAATCTGGGAGAATACCATGATTTATACTTACTTAGGTATTGTTGTTGGCCGACATTTTTCAAAATTTTAGAACCTTATGTCAAAATTATTACAAAATTGATCCTCATGTTTACAGTGCTCCTGGCTTATCTTGGCAAGCCTGCCTCAGAATGACAGGGGTAGAAGTGGAATTATTAACTGACATTGAGTACATTTATTTGTAGAGAATGGGTTGAGTGGTGGAGTGACCTCACTACAAAAACGACATGCGGAAGCCAATAACCCCTATGTTTCCGGGTACGACTCCTCAGCCACCCACAAGTATATAGTGTACCTTGATTCCAACAACCTTTATTGGTGGGCTACGTCCAAAAATTGGAGCATAGCGACTTCAAATGGGTTGGCCCAGCAACCTTCTCTAACGAAGTGATATTTGGCAATGGATGACGACGCATCTCACGGTTGCATTTTTAAAGTAGATCTTGAATACCCCTCCGATCTTCACCATGTCCATTCAGACTATCCATTAACGCCTGAAACTTTAACAATCACTCAAGACATGATGTCGCCGTATCTCCATGAAAGCGCTGCTCAAATGAACATGAACCTTCCCACAAAAGTAAGAAAATTAACACCCAACTCATACGACAAAAAAAATTATGTGATCCACTATAGAAATTTAAAGCAGTGTTTAGCGCTAGGATTGCAACTAACAAAAATTCACAGAGTCTTATAGTTCAAGCAGGAAGCTTGGCTAAACCCATACATAGGAACCCATACACGGAACAGAGGAAGAACTCAACCAGCGCCTTTGATCGGATTTTTTTTTCAAGTTAATGAACAACAGCATTTTTGGTAAATCAATGGAATCATTGAGAAAACGGAGAAATATTCGCCTCGTAAATAACGAGAAGCGTGCAAAAAAACTTGTAGCGTCTTCTACATTTTAGGGCTTTAAAATTTTCTATGGAATTCTTGTTGGCGTTGAGTCTCAAAAAACATGCATTACGCTCAATCGTCCAATCTGGGGCAATGCATTCTAGACCTAAGCAAGCACTTTCACTACTAACATATGGAGAAATTTTACGGTGACAAAGCGACATTGTTGTACATGGACACAGACTCACTCCTGTACGAAATTAAAACGGATTACATGTATCGTGATATGTACAATCAAAGTCATTTGTATGATACATCTGACTACCCTCACCATCACTTTTTATACAGTGATGAAAATGAAAAAGTCGTGGGGAAAATGATGGATAAAACAGCGTCAAAGCCCATCAAAAAAATAAAGCATCAAGATTACAAGAACTGTCTGTTGCGGAATGAACAGATGCGTGAGACAATGTATCGCATCGGCAGCGACCGCAACCAACTACAAACACTTTGTTTGAGAAAAATCTCTCTCCCATGGACGATAAACGATACATCCAATCAGATGGAATTCATACACTCCCCTATGGCCATCACGAAATCATCAAATTTATTTTTGGGGTTAAGGGATTGGAGGGGAGGCTGGTTGGGTATTTATTGTAAAAAAATGTATATCTGTGTGAATAATGATGTAAATTGTGTAGTTAGGACGTGATGTGTGTGTATTGTACACAGAATTAATCTGTAAATATCCTTGAATGTAAGTATAAGCGTTAATATTGTAAATATTGGGTGTAAATATAAGAGTTACCATTATTGAATGTAAATATAACTGGCTAGGGTGTGATTTAGTGTGTAAACTATTTTGGGGTAACTAGGCTATTTTTCAGCTTTATGTTGTTGTTTTTTCTCAATGTATGTAGACATAGATGGGTAAATAAATTTTTAAGGCAAGCTAGTGTACATGACACACTAAAGGAAGCGTCCGACAACTATATTACCATCAGCTGCCGGTAATATTAGCTCTGTCACGCGTGTGTCGGTAGCGGCAAGAATCTTGGCACTTGTCGGCTAATTCCCTCAAAGCGGTTTTTTTTGGTGGGTTTTTTGGAACTGCTTCCCAATTGCGATTGTTAGGAAAAGTCTAAAATTTAAGTTTTATGTGAGTGAGCAAACCCCGCAGATATGAACTCGCATTTCTGTGATTTGCATTCATGTAATAAGACGTCAACATCGGTTCCATATCTGGGAGCGATAAAAAATTAGCGTACACAAACACATAGAAAAAGGTGGTTACTTATGATGCGACATTATAAATGCCTTGCAGCGAAATAATTTAACTGTAAATTTAAGTTGCAGTTAAACCCCCTCAAAAAAAATCCGCTTGTTTCAATCAGCGTTCGTGGAACATTTTTCATACAACAATCGAACGGAAATTTAATTGTGTGTGGGAACTTACAAATCACAAAGAGCCCAAAAAAGTGTGGTGGATAAAATGAACCCCTTTCACTTCACACACATATTTAGAAGGGAGGAGGGGTTAAAAGCACCTCCCAAGATAAAAACATTGTCTCCTAATTCATGTAGGAGTGTTGCCATCGGAAAAAAGTGCGAGTTTTGTCGCTCAATAAACTCTTGCTTCACGTTGGAAAGCGATGTTTAACATTGTATTTATTCCAACTTCGCCTTATAAGCTTTAACCCTTTGAAACCATAGATTTATCCCTTGCTAAGCTGTTACTTCATGGTGGAAAGATATGTTTAACCCTTTGACACTCTAGTTGTGGGATTTCCACCAAGTGGAGGCATACATTTAACCCTTTATGGCCGGCACTCCAACTCATGTGGGTTTAAATAGTGTTGCCACCGAGGGAAAGGGTGCGTTTCGTGGGCTAGGGGTGGGGGTGGGGGATTCACTGCATATCTCGTGATTCCGAAACACCGTACACCTCATGGATTAGAAACTCCAGCATACCTCATGAGGTATGTGGATTCGAATCTCCACTTATACACTACTTTTGTGCTTTCTGTTACTTCGTGGAGTTACAGTGTCCGTTTTGTTGACAGTTCGGCAGATTCAGAACAGCCACTGAGTTTTGTTTCAGTATTTTTTCCCCGGGAGTCGAAGTAAGCGATTTTTTAAATCATCTTCGTAATCGGAAGAATGAAAATGATCACTGCAAATTCTAGCATTCGCTACATTCATAGCCTGACCTCTAGCACTTGTTCAGCCATTCCTTCACCAAATCTGGATTTTTCAAAGGAAATGCATGGTACACAATATACTGACCTTTAGTTTTTTCGTAATGGTTCTTACAAGTAGCCACAGCAAAACTCGACATTGTTATCAGTATTTCAAAGTAAACTAACTGAACGATTTCTCAAAAGCAAGTTCTAAGAGTTGAATACTTATTCACAAAAATGCAAAGGAAATAATGTAGCGAAGTAGAGACCCTTCACAGCAGCTTCATGGTTCCAAACGGAGTTCCAACACAGTGACGTCAGAAACAGGTCATCTGTCAAAGGAATGACCTAGCCCTAGTATTCCAACCCTCGAACTAGATACAAAACTTTATTGAAATAACCAGATCCAATTGTGTTAACCTTTCTGTGCCGCAAAAACAACGTGTTAACCTTTCTTACCGAAAGTTTAATCGTGTTAATCTTTTTGTTCCTGGGCTCTATTCCCAACAAACGAAGTCTTTCCTATCAACTCAAGAACGCGCTCAGGAAGATGAACTTTGGTGTCCGCATAAGGTATCCGGCATCTTTATATACCATGTTTAAGAGAAACATGATATACTGACAAACTCCCTCTTCTCAGCGAGGCAGATGTTTATGCCATCTCACTACAATATCTGGACTCCAAGAGATACTACAATACATTCGAATGATCAAGCGTTCGTTTAGAGTTAGACTCAACGAACATAAAAGAGACACAAGGGATGATATAAGGAAATTAGCTTCCTACTCCACGCCTAAATCTACTGTAATTCGTGAAACCTTAGAGATCTTTACCAATGGGTACCAATTACCAATGATGAGGCGTCTCTCTAGAATTGCCACGAGTTTAGAACCAGTGTGACGTACTACAGAGGTGAATCACGTGTCAAGACGGCAAATCTGCAGCAGTACATTCCGTCCATGTAGCTTGGTTGGGAGAGCAACTTACTCCGGAGTGACGGGGCACGGACAGATTTGTGTTTTCACACCAGTTCGTTAAATAATGCTACGTTTTCTCCAACGGTACCACGCGCACAACCAACCTGACGCCTCCTTTATGTGAATGAACGAATACATTTGCATCTATTGTTTAGTCAAGTCACCGCGTTCAAATTGTTGAAGTGTTCTATTATGCAGATTGCTGTATACGGTCTTTAAAAAAGCAATCTGGTTGATGTGCGAAAGCTGGGAAACTTTGATTTCTATTCTACGCCAAGAAATTCAGATCACTAGTGCAGTTATAACTATTTTGAGCATATTGATGATGTCATGCGGGGTAGAATCATCGATCGACTCGAGGCTGGCCAAACCCAGATGGCAGTGTCCCAGGAGCTGCATGTCCCTCAAAGTGTCATTTCTTGACTGTGGCGGCGGTTCCAAAAGGATGAAAATGTGTCTCGACGCTTGAGCACAGGACATCCGGGAATTACAACGCCTTAGCAAGACACTTCTTTTTTCACTAACTGGCAGATGGCACAAGCAGAGTACAGCAGGGAATCTTGCCAGAGACCTTTCAGCTGCCACACGGACCACGGTTTTAAGGCGTACTGTGTACAGACGATTGAGTGAGTACGGCCTGTATACCCGCAAGCCTGCCAGATGCATCCCGTTAACTACAAGTCATAGAAGCGCCCATGTAGCCTGGTGCAGAAAACATCGTGCTTGGACAGCTGACCAATGGGGCAGTGTTTTGTTTACTGACGACTGCAGGTTTAGTCTTCACAATGAATCACGCCGTGTCTTAACCTGGAGAGTCCCTGGGACCCTGTACAACACTTCCAATATCCTTGAACATCATCATTTTGGCGAAGATTGCATTCTAGTGTTGGGTGGATTAATATTGGGTTCACGTACACTCCTCTATGTGTTCGAAAGAGGGAACTTGACAGGCCAGACGTACCGCAGTGTCATGCTGTAACAATATGTCCGGCTATTCAGGGGTGCAATGGAACCTGAGTTCGTGTTTACATATGACAACCCGAAAATATCGAAAACACAGTGGCAGTCGGGTGATTGTCAAGGAGGAGATGGATCTAGCAAAGGCATCCAACAGATCGTTACCCGAATCTCAACGTGGCCAGGAACCCGACAGAATTGGACCAGGAATCCAGCACCAGTCAAAGTCCGCAGGGGGCGACGAACATCTCTGGTGACCGGAGAAGATAAAACGTGGATGACAGAATGGGAGTCAATGCAAAGAATGGCGCGACGATGGGGTCCAGACTAAATGCGATGCAAAGTGAAGAGCACCTCATGCATTTCTGCCGAGAAGACAGTCGCTTCCGGCGGAAGCCTCTCAGCAGAAGTCTCATCACCACAAACAAATGCTGAACCTACAACATCACCGATCGAGCCATCGGTGAAGACAGGCGCGATATAGGGATGGAGCGAAAGGTGCTTAGCAAAAAGCTGCTGGAACACCGGTGAAAGCGTGGAAGACGTGGGCCGCACAGAAAGAGAAAGATCAGCAACTGCCTGAACTGGCTGCTAAAGGGGTCAATAAAAGCCTTGGCTACACCAATCAACGGTAGTTCAAGGCCAGCATCGCGCGCCACATTGGATAGACAAACCCCGAAAGTGGGAACACAAGAAGGACGGTTGGAAAACAAACGAACACATTGTGGTTGGAAGACGGGAACATGCAGCGGATTATCAGGGAGAGATTTCAGCTTGGTGAAGAACTGGAGAGACAGTTGCTGACAGCGAAGTCATAAATGCGGTTCGTTAGACTCTGCATAAAGACTATGCATGGGAGACGTTCGGAAAGCACCGATGCAAAGACGCAGAACCTGGTGATGAACGGGACCGATAAGATACAAGGCAGAAGGGCGGGCTGATCCGTGTGCGTTACACAGCCATAGTTCAACCGTGACCGTATACAAGAGAGCGATAAATGCGAAGCATTGAACACATGCCAGCCCCCCACGACATACCGGAGAGGACCTTCAGGATACACAATGAACGCATGCGCTTCACCTTTAAAGATGAAATGTGAGGTCGGAAGGCGGTTGCGGGGTCGAAGGTTAATCCTAGAAACTTACCCTCTGGAACCGCAGGAATAGTAGTGCACCCCAGACGGAGGTGAATTTCAGGTGAAGACCTTGTTTGCGGCAAAAATGTACACACGCAGTTTTCTGGGACGAGAAGCCAAAGCCATTCCGAGAAGCCAGGATGAGATCTTATTAATGGCAGCCTGCATCTGCCTCTCACTAGTGCCCCATGTCGACGAAGGCACAGGAAATCTGAAGATCATCTACATACATAGTCCGACGAACCATCGGAGGAAATAGGGTAAAAATGTGATTGACTCGAAGGATAAAGAGAATGACTGATAAAACGGAGCCCTGAGGGAAACCTTGCTCTTGAGAGTAAAGCGTAGAGGGTCGAACCGACTCGCACTCGGAACATGCGGTTATGGAGAAAACCAGCAATGAAAGTTGGTAAGTTACCCCGCAATCCGCAGTCGTGCAGATCACGGAGAATGCCGTATAACCAAGTGCGATTGTACGCCTTTTTCATGTCAAAGAACACGGAGACCATGTGTTGATGTCGAACAAACGCTTCCCTGATAGATGTCTTAAGGCGAAGGTGATGATCTGTGGTACATCGAAAACGACGGTATCCACTCTGGTGAGGTGACAAAATGAAAAAGAAAAACGATGAGACGAAAATTGATGATACGTTCGAGAACCTTGCAGAAGCAGCTGGTCATAGCAATCTGTCGGTAGTTGGACGGGTTTGTCGGATTTCTACCAGGCTTGAGAACCGGTATCACAATAGCTGTACGCCAAGACTCGAGAAAAACGTGTTCGTGCCAAATCCTGTTAAACAGGACTAGCAGACAACAGTCAAGAGATGATGGCGAAAGGTGCTTCAGCATTTTTTAGTGGATGTTGTCTGGTCCGACTGATGTTCGTCCAGACAGATTTATAGCGATTTTTAGTTCCACCGCTGTCAACGAACTGTTATAAGTCCTCCGAAGAAAATGGGCAGAAGATATGTTATTCCTCTCAAGCTGCGTCTGAAACTATTGGAACGAAGAAGGATAATTGCTGCTGCTCCTGGACACAGAAGGAAACGCTGCACCAAGACAGTCAGCTATACCTGGATTGTCGAAAACCGTTCCTCCACCATTCTCGAGAATGGAGATCTCTCCAGATGGGTACTTTCCCTGAATCTTGCGAAGCCAATCCCAAATGATCTTGGAGCTGGTAGAAGAGTTGATCCCGGAAACAAACTGGATTTAAAATTTCCTTTTTTTCAGACGACGAACAAGCCGCGCATAGGTCTCTGCTTTCTTAAAAGTAAGTAAGTTGGCGTCTATGCGGTATCGACGAAACCTACCCCAGAAATTATGCTGAGCTTGACGGGCTGCTTTGCAATCGGAATGCTACCAAGGCGTCGGACAACCTGGAATAGTAGTTGACGTTTTAGGTATGTAAAGTTCAGCTGCATGCACAGTACATTCCGTCACCGCCGCAACAGCAACATTGACTGTACCTGTGGACACCGTATCAAGAGTGATAGTCGCCGAAGCAGTGAATGCGTCCAACTTGGCCCCATCCATGTTCCATCTAGCAGGACGAGAAGGAGGGTAGTATCCGTCACCTGCGAGCCGAAGAAAGATTGGAAAGCGATCACTGCCAAGACGATCACCAGACACGCTCCAGCACCAGTCAGGAAATAGGGATGGGGAACTCCGCGCCAAATCAATGACTGAGTGCGAGCGGCGGGGTTCATGAAAGTAGGTGGGTGTTCCCGTGTTATGGAGACAGAGTGACGTGCTGGACAGGAGGGACTCGACAACGCGTCCCCGTGAGTCTCGACTCCAAGTCTCACCACAGCGGTTGATGTGCATTAAAATCTCCAAGAAGGAAAAAAGGAGGCGGAAGCGGGTCAACCAATTCTTCTAAGTCGGAAAGGCTTACTGCTTCATCTGGTGGCAAGTAGATGGAACACACTGTGAGAAGGATGTGCACAGAAAGTCTCACCGCCACTGCTTGCAGATTCGTACGCACAGCGACTGCGGTGACAGGAACACCATGAGGCACAAGAACGGCCACTCCTCCTCATGCGACAGCCCCGAGGTCATTATCTTTACAAAAAATGTTATGTCTGCGCAGCGAAAGAGCGACTGTAGTGCGAAGCTTTTTCTCTTGGATACATGTACACACTGGTAAATGTGAAGACAGCAGATCCTTCAAATCGTCAATTCGTGGTCGGAGGCCTCGGCAATTCTACTGGATGAGACAAGCGATGGTGAAAAAGGAAAACAGTGATAAAAAAAAAGGACGCCTAAAAGGTCTCGAAGTCCATGAGTTCCTCAGGCAGGTCTACAGTGCCTCTCTGCGTGCTATCCGGGGGGGGGGGGGTGTGGATGTTTCGAAAAGGAGGACCGGGACTGAATCGTCCAGGCTACAGCCTCTGTTTGAGACTGAGTGTCCGAGGATTGTTTGGGTCTGCCTCTGTGTTTACCAGGCGAAGAATCAGACGTCGTAGCCCGTGAAATCTGCTCTGGAGCCACACTCATGGGCGAGTATGCAGAACCCCGAGAATTGGTTTGTGGAGGCGAAGACAAAGTATCAGTGATGGAAACTCCAAGAGCCTTCAGCGCAGCAGTATGAATCTCCCGGAAAGAGAAAGGTCAGTCTTTCGGAAGAGTGATATCCGTCTGAGTAGCAATAGATGTTTTAGAAGCCACGACGGAAGCGTAAGTGCGTCCACCTGAGGCAGGGGAAATGATCTTCCTTTGAGCTTCAGGGTAAGGCAGGTGTTCAAGCGTCTTTACCTCCTGAATCTTCTGCTCCTCAATCCACCTCGGGCAGCCCTTGGCGTTGGCCGCATGCTCCCCTTTGCAGTTCACACATTGGGAGAGCTGCAGCAGAGCAATCAAACTGAATATGGTCGTGCGAACCACAACGACTGCAAGTAGCAGCGCCACGGCAAGACTGCTGTGAGTGCCCGTACACTTGGCATAGAAAGCAACGAACAGGGTTTGTAATGTAAGGACGTACAGCACAGTTGAAATAGCCAGCATGGATGGAGGATGGATTGAACAGTCGGACGCTGAAATGCCAGAATGACTGTCCTGGAGTTCACCAGGTCCCCGTTTTGGCGAAACTTGACGTGATGTACTGCTGTGACACTTTGGCTAGCAAGCTACTCAAGAAGTTCTTCCTCTGAAACATCCACGAGGTCGCTCTCGTAGGCGACACCTCGAGATGAATTGAAGGGCTGGTGAAGCTTGATATCCACAAGGACACCACTCAAGTTGAAAAAATTTATGAGCAATGCTGCACCATAGCGTGGACTTGACATTTCCACGAATATATATCCCGATTTGACCTTCTTCACGCTAGTTATTGAAGCAACGTCTCCCTGCAGGGCTTTCTGAATCCAGAAAAGAGATTTCGTGCTAAGTTTGTGAGATTCTTCCTGTGCATAAGTGATACAAAAAGGGGTCGGGGGCAGTGTCAGGCGGAAAAGTACGCAGTTTCTTATTTGTGGAGCTAGGCTTCGTATCCAAAGGTTTCTTCAGTTTGACAGAAAGGGAAAGGAGTAAGAGAATCCATAAATAATGGAGAAAATTCATCCTCGGGTCTCCCCGTCCACAACCGAGCCCAACGGGGGAGATACAAAGGTCCGCAAGCTCAAATGGGCGCAGTACACGGCCCTGGGGTTGAGCGGCGGGCATTGAAAGTTGATAGGGCGACATGCGCTCAGTGAGAACCACGGCTTCCCGTGTCTTGGTAACACACCTTTGGCATGCCCCACTATCCCCTGACTCACCCTGTCGTACGCAACGACAAGCCGGTAGACGTCTGGACTCCACTCGGCCACAGACTTCATTGACTAGGGGTGGGTTAGTTCCTAGCCGCCCATTTAGGATGAAACAGGGGGGAAAAGAGGACTGTTGGTAACTGGTGACATCTAAATCCCGGACACCAGAAACCTCGGCCTCCAGCATACCCTTTTCCAACTTACGGGTTACCGCACACGACAAACGTGCAGGTAGGTATAGCTAACCAGCCCAGAAAAACAGAGAAACATGAAATGGAGAAAGGAAAGAAAACGAGAAACTAAACTCCGGCACTGGCGCATAGTCACAACCTAACCCACCTACAACCACTGAGACAGGTGCGTGGCAAGATAACAGCAAAAAGCAAAAATGATAAAAATATCAAACACAAGCGTCGGCTCGGGCCGTGGAGTCACCACTCCCCATCAGCTGGATGAACAGCTGCCCCTGCGGTGATGGTATCGCACAAAGACAAAAATACAAGATGGTCCGTCACAAGGTTAGCTCGGGCCGTGGGTGCGCTACTCCCCAAATAACTGGATAACCAGTTATCCCCGTGCGGCGTCATACGAAAGCAAAACAATCTATTACGAGCATCCCCTGTGGCTACGGGATTTTAACTAAGATTCCGAAGGACAAAATTTATTGTCTCGCGTCGAAAGCACTGAAAACTGCCAAATCAGAGACAAAATATTCAAACGTAAAAATCTTACACAAATTACGAATAAAATTCATAGATATAAATAAACTGTGTGCCAAAATTTTCCCTCGTATTGTCTGTCCTGCAGCACATTTTTTTTTTCAAATATTGTGTTCTCTAGTTCACCACTAATTAGGGGAACGCAGTTTCCCCTTGTTCCCGCCCACTTTCACCACTGCTATTTTTTTAGCATATTAATATTTTCGTACAGCGTTATCCGAGTAAACAACCAAATTATCCGAGTAAACAGCACACTGCAAAACAAAAAAAATATGACTCTCGATAAAGCAGCAAAACTTATTGAAGGCGTCCATATTTCTTACAGAAGCTTCGAGAGTCTGACCTGGGAAATATTAAGTCAGAGTACCGGGTTCGCAAAAGAAACGGATATTCTCATTAAATTTGAAAAAGAAGGGGGAAAAAAAGAACAAAAAATTTCACGAAGAATGAGCACAAGATGAAAGTCGTGTTTCACTGAACTTCTTAAGACAGAATGTTAGTTACACTGTAGTTGACGTACTCAGCGCAGAATTTGAAATGTTATGGAAAGTGAATGCTGACTTCTTAACTGGAGAGTCACTTTGCAGTTTAGAAGCTGGAATGCTTAAGGACTGTGCCAAAAATTTTGCGAAGATATGTGATAAAGATTTGGATTCTGGTGAACTTTAATCATCTGAAATATTAGGGGAATGAAAAATTTTTCTTTGTTTTGAGGAGAAAAGTGACAGGGAAAATCAAGAAACCATGCAGTACACATTTTTTCAACGAAATATTGGCTGTTTAGCATCAATGACCTTTTGCTATTTTTCAGGCAACAAATGAATGCCCCTGTGATAGAAGGACTCGGGTTTTGAGCTGAAGAACACAGTGACGAAATTTTTCACCTCTGGAACAGTGGTGAACCGCTGTTGGGCTAGGGAATGTTGCATAGAGCGAAAGAGATGAAAGCCTGAGGGTAAAAGAAAAGTTATGACGCGCAAGCCTGAGGGTGCAATCTTAAAACAAAAAGTTATGATGCATAAACCTGAGGGTGAAATATTAAAAAAAAAAGTCATGACGCATAAGCCTGAGGGTGCAATATTAAAAAAAAAGTCATGACGCATAAGCCTGAGGGTGCAATATTAAAAAAAGTCATGACGCATAAGCCTGAGGGTGCAATCTTAAAAAAAGTTATGACGCACAAGCCTGAGGGTGCAATCTTCGGGGAGTAAGCAGGGTGAGGTAAAACCTTCCAATGTAACTGTTCAAAGGCTGATTTCGGGGTGGAACCGACATGTGGTCTGGCATTATCGTGTAACACGATGACTAGGCCGCGCCCTTTAACTGTTCATGAGCGTTTTTGCTCCATTGCAGCGTTCAGTTTCATCAACTGATCGCTATGTCGTTGTGCAGTGATTGTTTAGACCGGTTTCAACAGTTAGCAGTACAGCATTCCATGCATATCCCACCACACACACAACAGCACCTTTTCCCCGTGGATATCCTGCTTTGCAGTGGATATTGATGGCTGGCCTGGGTCGACTCAGGATCGCTTGCGTACGGGGTTGTCGCAATAGACCCATTTTTTTATCCCCGGTGACAACCTTCCACAAGAAATTATTCCCTGGAAACCTCTTCAGCAACGACATGCAGATGTCCAATCGTTGACCAATATTACGCTCCGTTAAGGTATGAGGAACCCACTTACCAATCTTCTGGATCTTCTCCAAGGCCTGTAGACGGCTCACCACCGTCGATTGAAACGTTAAACCACTTTCAAACGTTTCGCCAGTTGTGTGGTCGATTGTGTGACATCCTCTTGCAACAGCGATTCCAACTCCTCGTCTGCGAGTTTCTGCGGTCTACGTGCACGTGGCTTGTCTCTCAAGCTTAGATCAGCTTTCTTAAATCTGGCAAACCATTCTCGACACGTCCGCTCACCCATAACAGTTTCGCCATACGCCCGACGTATTGAACCGTATACTTCACTGGCACTCTTCCCTAAATTAAACATGAATAACAAATAGTGTAGCAAATGAACTTTATCGACCGCCATGCTTGGCTTCATGTACGAACTGATAGAACGGACCGCCGGCCGGTTAGACACCTACAGCGTCCCATAGCGGGGGCAGCGGAAACTTTTGCATACCCCTAATAGAAAGTTTTAAATTTCAAGAAGCTGCTATATTTGTCGACGCAGAAGCCTTTATTGCTATTCCTGTAAACTTTCTTAATGTGATTCATGAGTGGGGACTACAATTTCCTATCCAAACATTGAAATAAGTCTGCATCTCTTCTAAACTATTCCCATCACCGTGGTCACAGCTGACTGTAGTTTCAACAAACTGAAATTAGTAAAAAACAAGAAAGATGACACCGAATTTTCGGGTGTAATAAAAACCTCTTTTGAATCCGTTCTGACGCAAATTAAATTTATCAAAGCTATTCAAAGTCAATGGAACCGGTATGGAAAACAATAGTATCTGACGGAAGAAAGAAGTTTTTCAATCGGGTCTTTAATCCCTCAGATATTGCTGTAAACGGAATCGTGAGCTTACGAACTCTTAGAAACAGAGTTATCGACAAAAATAAGATGTGACTTTACGTCCCCTGGTGGGAAAACCATGCATTATTTTAGGAAGAAAGTATTTGCAAAAGGTTTATCAATATGAGCGGTATCGGTCCAAGAAAAAGAATTTTAGTCGAGTTTTTAGGAGCCCAGATTTTGCTACAAATACATCAGAAGTAGAAATTAACACTTATGACCCCTGGTGGCCAAACCATTCTTTACCAAACATTAGAAATTACGTGAAAAATATTTTCCGTTAGGTCTTGTATGCGATACAGGAAGAATTTTTCAAATTGGAGTTTTAGGAGCAGAAAACGCAATTTACCTTTATGCGCCCTAGCGGAAAGTCTTAAATGATTTACGTGAAAATTTTGAATTTATAGGAAAAACATTTCGCATCGCAAACACTATCCAAAAAACAAGGATTTTTCAAGTAGAGGTATTAACAAAAATAAGATATACATGTACGCCCCTGGCGTAGAAACCATGCATTATTTCAAGAAGAAAATGTTCCTAAAATGTTTGTGGACATGAGTTGTATCGGTCCACAAAAGACTTTTTTCAATCGAAATTTTAGGTGCTCATATTTTGCTGCAAATGCATCAGATGCGGAAATTAAGAATTACGCCACCTGGTGGCCAAACAATTTTTTACAAAAATTTGAAATTACGTGCAAACGATTTCCCATCAGGAGCTGTATCCGGCGCAAAAAGAATTTTTCAGATCGGAGATTTAGAAGCAGAGATATAGGGGGAACGCAATTTACCTTTACGCCCCCTAGCGGAAAGTCTATGAATTAATTGAAAATTTTGAATTTATAGGAAAAACATGTCACACTAGAAACACTATCTAGCAAAGAAAGAATTTTTTAAATCGGACTCTTAGAAGTCGAGATATTGACAAAAATAAGATGTACATCTACGCCCCCTGGCGTAGAAACCGTGCGCCATTATAAGAAGAAAATATTTCTAAAAAGTTTGTCGGCATGAGTAGTATCGGTCTACAAACGACGTTATTTTCAATCGATAATTTAGAAGCTCATATTTTGCTGCAAGTACATCAGAAGAGGAAATTAAGGTTTACGCCCCCTGGTGGTTAAACCATTTTTTACAAAAAATTAGAAATTATGTGCAAACGATTTCTCATTAGGAGCTGTAGCCGGTGCAGAAAGAATTTTTCAGATCGGAGATTTAGAAGCAGAGATATAGGGAGAGACGCAATTTGCCTTTACGCCCCCTAGCGGAAAGTCTATGAATTACTTGAAAATTTTGAAACTATATGAAAAACATATCACATCGAAAACAGTATCCAACAAAGAAGGAATTTTTCAAATCGGACTCCTAGAAGTCGATATATTGACAAAAATAAGATGTACATCTACGCCTCCTGGCGGAGAAACTGTGCAATATTTTAGGAAGAAAATATTCCGAAAAGGTTTATCGATGTGAGTGGCATCAGTCTACGAAAGAATGTTTTCAATCGATATTTTAGAAGCTCAGATTTTATGGCAAATACATCAGAAGCGAAAATTAACACTTACGCCCCCTGGTGGCCAAAGTATTCTTTATCAAAAACTCGAAATCATATGCAAAAGATGGTGCATCAGAAGATGTATCCGCTGCAAAAAAAAATTCAAATCGGAGTTTTAGAAGAAGAGTTATCGGAAAAAATGCAATTTACTTTTACGCCCCCTAGCAGAAAATTTATGTGTAATTTGAAAAAGAAATTATAACCAAAATATTCTTCGACATAAATGGAATCGAAAGATAAAAGATTTTTTTCAATCGGATGTTTAGAAGCAAATATGTGGAATAAAACGTATTTTTGAATTCGACATCTGCAGTTACACCCTCTAGCGGCGAAATTGTACATCGTAAAAAAAAATGAAATAAAGGATCATCATTCGCATATTTCAAGCTTTCGAATGCAAAAAGAATTTTTCAAATCGGACTAATAGTTGCAGAGATACCGTGGGTACAGACGGACGGACGGACAAACCTATAACATAAGCACTATCTTTTTTTACAAAAGACGTGCTAATTATATTAAGGTCAGCAGTGGGTATACAACGCGTAACAAATTTGGCTATTTTGTCAATCGAATAGATCATTAGCAAAATTCACTATGATGATGTAATTAAAGCGTTCGCATTTCCTAAGCCACGAAAAAAGGTAATGTAATTTCCTGTGACAATTTAAATACAGAGAACTGAATAATGCAATCTAAATTTGAGCCGACCGGCCGGGATCATTTACTTTGAAATATTAGCTTCAGGAATTCTGAAAAATAAAATACTGTATAATAACTTGTGCACATGGATAAGGCTTTATTTCTGGTAGAAATGGAATCCACAGAGCTACAAACTTAAACGTCAGATCTCACACTCACAAAGCACGGGGGGAGGGGGGCATAGAAAATTTTTGCTTATATGTATATACGAGAGTTGTACCAGAAGTAATGCAAAAGTAGGCATAACTTTTTTATTAACTGACAGAGGTCGTTCCAATTGCACATGTTGGTAGAGTAACTCTTCCTCTATAGTATAACCCTTCTGCAGGCTGTCAGACATCCACAGAAGGCTGCAGCATGTTTACGGAGATGACCCCATTGACAAGAGCAATATGCACAGATTGATGACGAAATTTAAATAAGGAAAAACCGGCATTGAAGACAAACCACGCAGTGGATGACCATCATCTCCGACCACTGACACGAATCGTCAGCGAGTGGATAAATTGATTCGAGCGGAGAGACAAGTCACAAACTGTAAGCTTGTTGCACAGCTGGACTGTGGTCACAATGCCATACAGAAAATGGTGGAAGACTTAGGTTATCGAAAAGTGTGTGTGAAGTGGGTACCTCGGCAGTTGACACCCGACTTGATGGAGAGAAAGGTGGAAGTCTACTCTGATCTGCTGGAAGTGTTTGAAGCCAATGAAGACACGCTTTTTTTTTTTTTTTTTTTTGATCCGGTGACAGGGTATGAAACGTGGGCACATCTTTACGATCGATCCGAAAACGAAGAATCAATCCATGGAACGGCGTCACACCTCTTCACCAAGGCCTAAGAAGTTCAAGAGCCAGCGATCAGCACAGAAAGTAATGGTGACTGGTTTTTGGGATGACAGGGTGTCATTCTCCTTGATTTTCTGGATCGTGGCCGTACCGTGACCAGCGAGCGGTACATTGAGGTACTCAATAAGCTTAGAGAAGCCAGAAGGAGGAAGAGAACGAACAAGAATCTGAAAAGCATCCACATTCACCTTAACAATGCGAGACCACACACATCTTTACCAACAAATCAGGCGATCAGCAAATTAGGCTGGTCGGTGGTCCCTCATCCACCGTACAGCCCAGATATGGCGCCCTCCGACTTCCACCTGTTCGGTTCAATGGTGGAAAGTCTCGGGGAAAACGATTTGATGACACAGACGAGGTGAAAATGGCTGTGAAGAAGTGGGTACGACCATCACCCCCTAATAACTTTACAGGCCCGCGCACCGAACACCGGAAGCTGCGTGACGTAGGGGAGAGTCGGCTGATGTCCGTGGTGGGTGGTCGAGCATGCATGAGCTTGCTCACTCTGTGTAAGCATGACTGTCGATGTGCGTGGTTGTTGTTGTCAAATTGTCAACTAAATTTATTTTCATAGAGGGATATTAAAAGTATTCAAATTCCCTACTAATGGGGAGGTTCTCAGAAAATGGATTACAGCAATAAAGCGTGAAAATTTTCAAGTGACCAAGAACTGTAAGGTATGTGGAAACCTTTTGTTAACCTTATTTAAACCACTCGTAAAATAAAAATTTTGAACTAGAAAATTTAAATTTAGCTAATTTTATAATCTAATGCATCTCACAGCTGGAAGTCAAAGCACTGAAAAGATTTTTGAAAAATGAAATTTATGTTTGCAATGGAAAGAATAGATTACTTGTGTTGTTATAGTAACCCATAACATGTTTTTGCCAATGTATCAAATAAGTTCAAAGTAAATATGTGTATTTAGGAAGGGATTTTAAACTTTATTATGGACACAGAATAATAAGGGTTGCATGTTTTTGATCCCAAGAGTAATATGTTGATACATTCGTACTTAGTTATTTAAGTGTTTAGGCAGCGCCAGATTAACTTTTTGGGGTCCCTATTTCTGGGCACAAGTGCTTGTAAAATACCTACATCCTATACGAAATATATGTATGTCATGTACACATCTAACATGCCTATGTCCTTTATATAAATGCTAAGGCCTTGTTGCCATGTGAAATACATCTTTTGTGTTTGCAGACATGGAGAGTTGCATTGAATTATCATTTTTAATATTTATTACTAAAGGAACACAAACACTGAATCAAGTATAGACAGCAAAAATTAGATATGAATGCACAAAAACAGAAGTTCACACATAGTTCAGGAGTAAGTTTGCCTTTAAAATGTCCGTTTAAAGATTTTGAAGCATTTTTCTACAAATCAACACATTGAAGAACTCTCGTGTGAGCAGTGTGTATGCTCTATCTGTGGTAGGATGGGGATTTATCAGAACCATTCAATTTCTTAAAAATTAGGTGAAATATATCAGTACTACCTGGGCAAGAAATTATTTACTTGCCCAGGTAGTAAAAGCTGGATGCGCAGGAAAATTTATCTTTTAACAAACCAGAACCCTATTTTTTTTTAAGTTAAAAATATAAACTGTTTTTACATGTTTGCACTTCCATTTTAAGGGTCTGTATAACAAATGTTCAATGCACAAACGTGTGTATATCAATTTTTAAGATGCTGATGCTAAAATTGGTATGAAATGGTACGATGATGAAACTGGTGTTTCGGAAATTTAGTGATTCTGTCATGTTCCTTTTGTTACAGTTTTCTCCCTTTGTCACTAAACATGAGAGACCAGTTACATCAGAGGCATGCATACTGTTGTTGATTATAAACAAAATTTGGAGCAAAATTAGGTTTCCGATTTCTGGGTGTAGAGCATAACATAATTAAAGATGTGATATTGCTCTTTCCTTGGTACTTCGTAACAATAATACAACTTCCATTAATTAACAATGACATGAAACACGACATGTGATGACTGTCTTTTTTTTCTTGTGTAGTAGGAAATTTTATTACAAACTTTTTTATTTTAAAATTTAGTTTCCATGCACAGGCAATTAGATGTTTTATTTACCTGCCCAGACGAATGATTTACATGTTCTTGGCATCTCGGGCATGGTATTTTTAAGCCTTGGATATTGTTATTTTTAAGAGAAAAAAAACTACCTGGCTCTACATGAATCCACATATTGTGGAAACTATGTTCTAAACAAACAAGATTTTTAAAATACAAGTAGAAATATATACTCGCTTCTTTTTTTCTTTTTTTTTAAAACATTTGCTTAAAATGAGAGATCAACTTTTTATTCATTTATCTAGACTTATCTGTTTCCAGACTTCCTGCACTGTGTCTTCACAAGTTACAGCTATAATAACTGGAACTAATATATCTCATATTATCCGATAACTACTGGAAAGTGTGCTTTCAAACGTGAGGGTGGGTGTAAATTTTTGTATGGGGAAAAACTTCAATCCTTCATAGAATTTATTTTGAAACCAAAATCATAAAAAAAGGAAAAAACAATCTTTTTCGATAGCTTTAGTAATGACAAAACATTTGTGCAAAATTTTATACCATTGCTTTTTATAGTTTCTGAGAAAATGGTACATCAAGTTAGTCAATTTATAATGAAACATGCACATCTTTTAAAATAAATCCTATAGTACCAAAACAATCGCTTAGATTTATTCAGTACAATAACTGCATGTGCCTTTGTCAGGTTCTCAAAAAATATAATAGTTATCTGAAAAAATACTTTAAGAAATTATTGGAACAAATTTCAGATTTTCTTAGAAATGTGTTTTTGAAATTCTTCAAGGAACAGCTAACGGACACATAATCACATTGTGTTTGTGATACACAAAGAACTACACAACCATAATTATTTGTACATTGGCAGTTTTACTGAATACTTCTTGAAAATCAAATTTCAGGAAATTTCTGCCAATAAGTTACTTGTATTTTTCCAGATAAAAAGAAATGCTTATATTGTGGATCCAAATAGTTTTGCTTAATGCTACTAATATACTTAATACAGATGTGTTGAACTTTGACAAGGTAACTTTTTTTAAATAGTGCTCTGGAAGACAAAAATTATAAACTTTACATTTGCTTATCAAAATGAAGTTGTCCAAACACGTTACTAGGTGGTACTAAAATTAGGAAAACTTGTTATGTCATTATTGTACGTTTACTAATGTAGCAATTGCATAATTTTCTTGAAATCTCAATTTATTTGATGCAATCAGTGGATCAAGCAGCAATTTACTGTATGTATGTCAAAACGTGTTTTATTGAGCCTTTGGTAATAATTAAAAAACACAGAAAAAAATTCAGGTTTTCTTGACCTTTTTTTATATATTAGTGATCACGGATTGCATAAAAAATACATTTTCACTAAAGGAATTATTTCATTACTAAAATTTTTATAGTCATAAGTTTGCAATGAATGAAAAATCTGATTCCTTAAATTAGTCAATCGACATCTTTTGAAACGACGGCGATACTTCGTAATGGACCCTCAAACTAATCTTTCAAGTACAAGAACGATTTGTTCACAAGTACAGGATTCGTTCGGCTAACTACACTGACGGAAAAAAAAATCCCATCTCCACGAAAAAATAGTTGCAAAGGAATGAAATGGCGGCAATACATTTGTATACGTAACATATTTAATCGATTAAGGTTTCAAGATCACAGCTTAATGTAAGCGCGAGAAGAGCCATTTTAAATGTGAAATGCTGGTACATTAATAACCAGTGTAACCACCAGAATGTTGAATGCAAGCACGCAAACGTTCATGCATTGTGTCGTACAGGTGCTGGATGTCAGTTTGTGGGATGGAGTTCCATGCCTGTAGCACTTGGTCGGTCAATACCGGGACGGTTAATGCTGGTTGGGGGTGACGCTGGAGTTGTCGTCCAATGATGTCCCACACGTGCTCGATTGGAGAAAGATCTGGTGATCTAGCGGCCACGGCAACATGTCGACACTCTGTAGAGCATGTTGGGTTACAACAGCGGTATGCTGGCGAGCGTTATCCTATTGGAAAATACCCCCTGGAATGCTGTTCATGAATGGCAGCACAACAGGTTGAATCACCAGACCGACGAACAACTGTGCCGTCAGGGTGCGTGGGATAACCACGAGAGTGCTCCTGCTGTCATAGGAAATTGCTCCCCAGACCATAACTCCAGGTGTAAGTCCAGTGTCTCTCGGCCGCAGACAGGTTGGTTGCAGGCGCTCACCTGGCCTCCTTCTAACCAACACACGGCCATCACTGGCACCCAGGCAGAACCGGCTTTCATCAGAAAACACAACAGATCTCCACTCCGTCCTCCAATGAGCTCAAGCTTGACACCACTGACGTCGCAAACGGCAGTGGTTTGGAGTAAGTTGAATGCACGCTACAGGGCGTCTGGCTCGGAGCTGTCCTTCAAGTAACCGATTTGTAACAGTTCGTTGTGTCACTGTGGTGGCAACTGCAGCTCGAATTGCTGCCGCAGACGCAGTACGATGCGCCACCGCCATACGCCGTACACGGCGGTCACCCCTCTCAGTAGTGCCACGTGGCCGGCCGGAACCCGGTCTTCTTGAGGCAGTACCTTCCCTTGACCACCGCTGCCAACAATCATGCACAGTGGCTACATTCCTGCCAAGTCGTTCTGCAATATTGCGGAAAGAAAATCCACCTTCTCGTAGCCCTATTACACGACCTCGTTCAAACTGCGTGAGCTGTTGATAATGGCTTCTTCGTCTTCTTAAAGGCATTCTTGACTAACATCAACACACTACGTCGAATCTCAACGATAACTAACGCTCACGAACGTTACAGCGCGTATTTACAGCAAACCTGCTTTGCATGTTCCGAGGGGCGCTACTAGCGCCACACGTATGCGCCGAGCGCGAAATTTGCATAGATATCATCTTACAGATGTACTCTCACAGCCTACCAACTGTCGTTTATCTAACACAACCCCTTCTTGGTGTTGGGATTTTTTTCCGTCAGTGTATAAAGACACTGTAACTTCAAGTGAAACTACGACAACAGTTTATAATTTCGATTATAGGAATGGTTTATCACTTCCAGTAAAATGACAGTGATGCTTTCATTAAGTTGACGAATCTGTCTTGCTTACCCTTTCAAGTCTAAATTATTGCTACGCTAAATTTTACGCTGTAATTTCTTTTTCTTCTGTATTTTAAAAGATTATTAAACAAACTTGTTAACTCTGCAGTTATTTAAAAACTAACACACAAGTTCTTATTTAAATGCAGTGAAACTCTAAAAGAACGCACGACCTGGTTAGTTAGTGTACGTAAAGACGCGTTCGTTCGCACATCGCCGTAATGCTCCTCTCCGCGACTACGGACTACTCCAGTGACGTCACAAATCGGTGCGCGGGCCTGTTAAGCTATTAGGGGGTGATGGTACGACAGTCCTCACCTGAATTTTTTCAAGGAGGACTCGAGAGTTTGATTCAACGATGGCTTAAATGCGTCGCTTGTGATGGAGACCTTTGTATAGAGAAAGGGTTGCTCTACTAACATGTGCAATTTGATCAACCTGTCAGAAAGTTATGCCCACTTTTGCATTACTTTCGGTACACCCCTCGTATATCTACGTATGTACGTATGTGTGTACATCCGGAAGCTTTTGTAATGGTGAGTTACGAGTTGCATTTTAGTGTTTTTCTTAGCCAACTCCAGATCTGAGTGCAAATTTTTAACGTAATTAAAATTTTATAAACATTTCATTTATAATACTGCAAATCGTAGTTGCTCTTCATTACTCTATTTTTTTGCACGTCTTTTGTAAAAAAAGATCGTGCTTCTGTTATCGGTTTGTCCGTCCGTCCGTTTGTGCCCACGGCATCTCTGCAACTTAACTCGTCTCCTAAAACTCCGATTTGAA
Organism: Macrothele yani; assembly: GCA_039090855.1. Classification (NCBI taxonomy): domain Eukaryota; kingdom Metazoa; phylum Arthropoda; class Arachnida; order Araneae; family Macrothelidae; genus Macrothele; species Macrothele yani. The sequence continues at coordinate 99,390,261 of CM077005.1, forward strand.
AAAAAAAAAAAAATTCAGCAGATACATCTCATGGAAAATCTTTTGCATACAATTTCGAATTTTTGGTAAAGAATACTTTGGCCACCAGGGGGCGTAAGCGTTAATTTTTGCTTCTGGTGTATTTGCCATAAAATCTAAGCTTCTAAATTATCGATTGAAAAAATTCTTTTGTGGACTGATGCCACTCACATCGATAAATCTTTTCGGAATATTTTCTTCCTAAAATATCCCACAGTTTCTCCGCCAGGGGGCGTAGATGTATATCTTATTTTTGTCAATATCTCTACTTCTAGGAGTCCGATTTGAAAACTTCCTTCTTTGTTGGATAGTGTTTTCCATGTGACATGTTTTTCATATAATTTCAAAATTTTCAAGTAATTCATAGACTTTCCGCTAGGGGGCGTAAAGGTAAATTCCGTTTCGCCCTATATTTCTGCTTCTAAATCTCCGATTTGAAAAATTCTTTCTGCACCGGATACAACTGATGGGAAATCGTTTGCACATAATTTCTAATTTTTGTAAAAAAAAATGGTTTGGCCATCAGGGGGCGTAAACCTTAATTTCTACTTCTGATGTATTTGTAGCAAAATATGAGCTTCTAAATTATCGATTGAAAATAACGTCGTTTGTAGACCGATACTACTCATGCCGACAAACTTTTTAGAAATATTTTCTTCTTATAATAGCTCACGGTTTCTACGCCAGGGGGCGTAGACGTATATCTTATTTTTGTCAATATCTCGACTTCTAAGAGTTCGATTTAAAAAATTCCTTCTTTGTTGGATAGTGTTTCTAGTGTGACATGCTTTTCCTATTAATTCAAAATTTTCAATTAATTCCTAGACTTTCCGCTAGGGGGCGTAAAGGTAAATTGCGTTTCCCGCTATTTCTCTGCTTCTAAACCTCCGATTTGAAAAATTCCTTCAGCACCGGATACCGCTCCTGATGGGAAATCCTTTAAACATAATTTCTAAAATTTGTAAAAAAATGGTATGACCACCAGGTGGCGTAAGTCTTAATTTCCACTTCTGATGTATTTGCAGTAAAATATGAGCTAAAATCTCGATTGAAAAAAAAAGTTTTTTTTTGACCGATGCTACTCATGTCGACAAACCTTTTAGGAACACTTTCTTCTTAAAATAACGCATGGTTTCTACGCCAGGGGGCGTAGATGTATATCTTATTTTTGTCAATATCTCTACTTCTAAAAGTCCAATTTGAAAAATTCCTTCGTTGTTGGATAGTGTTTCCGATGCGCAATGTTTTCCCTATAAATTCAAAATTTTCACATCAATCATTTAAGACTTTTCGCTAGGGCGCATATAGGTAAATTGCGTTTTCTGCTCCTAAAACTCCGATTTGAAAAATTCTTCCTGTATCGCATACAGGATCTGATGGAAAATATTTTTCACATAATTTCTAATGTTTTGTAAAGAATGGTTTGGCCACGAGGGGTCATAAGTGTTAATTTCTACTTCTGATGTATTTGTAGCAAAATCTGGGCTCCTGAAAATTCGAGTAATTTTTTTTTCTTGGACCGATACCGCTCATGTGGATAAATCTTTTGAGAATACTTTCTTCCTAACATAATGCATGGTTTTCCCACCAGGGGACGTAAAGTCACATCTTATTTTTGTCGATAACTCTGTTTCTAAAAGTTCGTAAGCTCAAGATTCCGTTTACAGCAATATCTGAGGGTCTAAAAATCCGATTGAAAAACTTCTTTCTTCCGTCAGATACTATTGTTTTCCATACCGGTTCCATTGCATTTGAATAGCTTTGATAAATTTAATTTCCGTCAGAACGGATTCAAAAGACGTGTTTATTACACCCGAAAATTCGGTGTCATCTTTCTTGTTTTTTTGTTTTTTTTTTGTTTGTACGGAAATAATTATTACATTCAAATGTACCAGGTAAACTACCATCTGTGTATACCACCGTTCCATTCCATATATACCACTCGTATCCAAATCCATTCATAATGTCTTAAAAGAAAAATATGCCATAATGTCTTAAAAGAAAAATATGCCATAATGTCTTAAAAGAAAAATATTTAATCAATGCCTGCTTCCAATTCTTACACATGGAGCAGAAAAATGACCTTAACTAAAAAAGACGTACAAGGCTGAAGAGCCATGGAAAGGTGCATACTTGGTGTATTCAGGAAAGATAAGAAGAGGAACTCGTGGATAAGAAAAATCACAAGAGTGGAAGATATCATGATCAGAGCAAAATCCCTGAAATGACAATGGACTAGACATGTTGCCAGAAGAACGGACCACCGATGGAAAACTGAAATTCTCGACTGGATTCCGAGACCCTGAAGAAGACCACATGAGAGATGGATGGATGAAATTCGAAAGCATGAGGGAGTGACATGGAGGAGACTGGCTCAAGGCAGACCGTTGTGGAAGAAACTTGGAGAGACAGTTATTGAATAATGGTCGACAATGATGATGGCTATATAGTTTTTGAAAGAATTACTCATCGGAACAGAAGACCAGTCTCCCATGTCCAATGTCGTTATTTTGTCCAGTTGAGGGACTGCAACACTTAGTCTATTATCCAATGTAAAGGCAGAAGCTGGACTCGTCGGAGCAGGAGATCCGTTTCCCAGGTCCACTGCCGCTGTTCTTTTGTCCAGTTGAGGCGTACAATCAGGTGTATGTGGTGCTAACGATGGGACTCCGGAGAGTCGGCTGCTCCCATAACATATTGCGGCTAATGATCGCGTCATGATCTTGGAGGAGACGTTTCTGACTCATCCCTATAGGGCCGTAGCTCGGTCTTAATACCAGGGATACTGAAGGGTCATCTGGATTTTGAAAGGGGGGGGACTATGTTGAACGACAAACTATATTCATATATACGAATACAGACGCAATATTTACTTATTTACTTTGTATTTTCGTTCGTTTTGCTAATTTACTTCACTAGTAAACGAAACAAACTTCGTCCCGAAAAGTAAAAAGTAAATTCAAAATATAAAGGAGACGGGGAGCTAAAATCTTATGAAATTTAAAAAATAAATCGCATTACCGGAATTTTTTTGACAGTGGCTGAGTTACAAAATCATTGTCGCTGGAGGAAAGATAACTCCCAACAAGCATGAAAAAAATTATTTAGTTTACCACTCTGGTTCCTTTCAGTGATTATTTAGTTTACTGTTCTGGTTCCTTTCCATGATTATTTAGTTTACTGTTCTGGT